>JFAV03000006.1:0-137823 GCA_000585475.3 Hanseniaspora vineae
ACTGGCTTTTTTGGTTGCAGGGTTTTTTTCGTATGAATCTGTCTCAGTAATCAAACTGGCCTTCAAGTGGAAGTTTTTAGGAATAAATCCATGGGCAAACGAATATTTCTCCTTCATGTTGATGCCATTGTATCTGATATCCCAACACGTTTTTGTGTACGTTATCCCAGTTTCAGTATACTTGGCGTGGCTATGTCTAAGATTACTTGTGAAAATCTATACTGAGGATTTTCAGTTTAAACAAGGAATGAAAGCTGTGTGGACCGACTATTATGGGAGATTTGTGATTGGATTTTTGAAGTACATCCTTCCGGCTCTGCTGATCCAGTTTTCCATCAGTGCAGTTCGCCATCGTCAACATCACAGATGGGATTATTATCGACTGCAAATTGCAATTGCAAGAGACTTTTTCTCACCTTCTGATTCTCCCTTTGAGTATTTTTACGTTCTGTTAGGGCCTCTCTTATTTGTTGGCGGGCTTGGCAGAAAACTTTATCAGTCCATCAAGGCAAAATATGCTAAATCAAAGACAGAGGCTACTGATAAGCTGCATGCAGATGAAATCGTGTTAGCAAACAAAAAAGAAATATAAGCTCCAATGATCACTGTATGTATATATATGTACACCTCCCACATCTCATTGGTTTTTCAAAAGCAACATTTTAGTTCTCTGAGAAAAAGCCAATTTTCCGGCTGTAAAATCTAAACCGGAAATTTCTACCTAGTCAATATTTTTCATACACAAAAAGAAATAATTAAAAAGGTTTGATTAAAAAGCAAAGAAAATTATTTAAGCAAGAAGGACTTGACAAAAAGTTATATGTTGGCTTTCAAAGAGTTTTTTTTAGGTTTTGCATAGAGAACAATTTTGGATATGTTTGATGCTGCTGAGTAAGCAACAAATTTTTAGAGAAAAATTAGTGGAAACTCTGACAATATATTACAAAGTTGTTTTACACATTTGACATCTCGACGTCTTCTTTTGCCCGATTTTTATCTTGTAAATAAAGCATTAGAGTGCAGGTGAACAATGGCAATTCAAGTAACTTAATTATTTTACCTACTTCTTTGGTAAAAATAGATAAAAAAAGAAAAGCAACAACCTACTCGTTAAACAAAGTTGTTGAATGTTGGTATTTTCATCTTCCCCTTGTCTAGTTACTTTTTGAAAAAAACAAGACAGTTTATTAACATGACTGATAAAACCATATTTTCTTTTTTGTTTATGCACTGCTAACGTGCTGTTTCTTTCACTAAGAAAGCCTACCAAGTGGTGATGAATGCCTTCCTTAGTTCTTATAATATTACATGAGCCAAGACAGTCGTGACAAAATTTAAAAGACCTTCAAAAATGACATAAAGAAAATGCCGTAAACACAGTCCCTTTTGTGGAAGTTTCATTATTCATGCTGTTTTTTCAAGTTTAAGAATTTAAAACCACTAAGACCAATTTTCATATCGTTCAAAGATTTTTTTGAGAAAAATCGGAGCGTTCAAAAGCCACTAATTTGAGTGCACAAAACTATAAGCTTATACATAAACTTTTGCTTTTGTTAGAATATCCAATCAAACTTTTGGATTAATCAAAGCTGGAAGATTGTCGTCCCAAAAGTCAAAATATTCATCCAAATCGTTCTGCAAGAATTGGGCAATAGCAGAGTTATCGCTGATATACGGTGTTGGTAAGTTGATATTTTTATAGGAAAAATCAACATCGCTCAAAATTCTGTGCATGCTTTCGACAACGTTTTCGTCAATGTTGTTCAAGACGTTACTGTTTTCCAATTTGCTCAATATTACGGTTGTTTCAGAAATCTCGATCCCCCATTTCAACTGAATCCTATTGATGATTTCAGGAGGCACAAAGTTCAAAAGAGTCCAAAACCTCTCCGTAGCTTCAGTTAGCTTTTTCATATCCAGTAACTGCACAATGTACCCAAATACACACGTTGATTCGTAACAAGAATAATGACTTTTTGCTATGGTTTCGGCAGACAAGTGCACACTGAACCTTAGCAATTCGGTGCAGTTATTCGTCAAAAGCTTAAGCTTCTGTATCAAAACTTTTTTAGCGTTTTCACCGTTTCTAGAGTTGTTAGAGGAACTGGTTTGGTAGAACATACTTTGTGAAATCAACAACGCTTCCAAATTTTTTTTGCAGTACTTGAATCTGACTATCATAGCGACTAGAAAAACCCAGCACTTTAACAAAGCCTCTGAAATTGCTGGTCTCAACATATAAGCTTGAGCTTTAGGAACGTAAACATCATACTTGCCCTCCGAGTACTTTGTTATCATTCCCAACAGCTCGACAATAATTCGAAAGCTATCCAGCATGAACTCCATTTGATATTCACTGAATTCAAAAGGATCAAATGAAACCTTATCTTCGAAATAGATCATAAGCAAAAAAGTTTGGTTCAAAACACATATCCTTCCCGTGATGTTCAGTGCTATGATTTCGCATGCAAATTGCTTGTCTGAAATAGAACTTTGCTCCGCCAACTGTCCCAATGAAAACTCCTTTGCTAGCATGTTTTCACAGTTGGTCAGTAATTTTTTGAAGTCTTTCAAAGGCACATTAATTTCATTGTTTGCCACACTGTTTAGCTTCAAAAGCATCAAGTAGTATCTCAACTTTCTGAGCATAAAATTGTAAGCTGGGTCAACAATAATGCCATGTTTTTGCTGGATAAACTGTTCAACATCTAAAATCTCTTGAATGTTCCCATAACCATCTGGCAACAACCTGTTTAATCTCCAAAACGTCCCCCCAACATACAACTTTTTACGTTGAAATATGTAATTATCGTCAAAATCTTTCAAGGCGGCAATATGTGGAAATGTGTTCATGTCTTTCTGCAACCCCAAAAAAGCCGTATAGTCGCGCATAGAATTCAATATCAGTCTTTCTTTTTGTAACAAGCAGACGTGCTCATTTTCAGGATCACAAACCTCGGACATATTCAAGTACAATAAGAACACCAACCCGTCTTCGTTCGACGTTTCCATGGTGTTAAGCAAAGAGTACAACTTTTGAGCTAAAACAACTATGGTTCCTGTTATGGTTTTTGCGGCCGCAAACTTTTCTTTCAAATAAACATCATTGGACACATGAATCGACAAATGTGAAACTCTCAAAATTATTAGAAGCAAAGCCAATGTGATAACTTTCTTCCGGATGTCACGGCTCCCAATTTTGACTTTATAAAGATCCTCATCAGCAATTAAAACCTCAGCAATTGTGTTTTTGAAGGATGGAAGATTTAAGTATGGATGTACTGGATAAATCACGTCATAAAAATGCTGAAGTAGCTCTTGCACCAATGTGACTTCAGGAATAGCATTTTCAACTTCATTCAATAGTGCTACCAAAAACGGAGGCAGAACGCCATCACATAGCTCATTCGGAAGTTTAAAGTCGTTCCAAAACAAAATGCTCGGAGTCCACATTTCGGGTTTACTGCGCTTAGAGTTTTGTTCGTTCCGTTTGATGATCTTGTCAACAAATTTAAGCATAGAAATCTCTTTAACATCTCCCTCGGTAAATTTTATTGACTCCAACCATTCCTTCACACCCTGGTTATTTCCCAATCGATACTCCATGTTTGCGATGCCGTAGACTGATCCTGCAAGTGCCTTCAAAAATGGGTCTTTGTGGCCAAATGCAAAAACAACAGACGGTTCACTAAAAAATTTGGAGTCCTCCATTATCATTACCACCGGCTTTGGATAATCTTTAATGGTAATATGCACATGCTCTCCAGAATTGCTGGACATCTTTGAAGATGAAGACTCATATGTGCTTGCACTGGACACAGAGTTTATGTTTAGCGTAGTTGCATCTGTTTGGTTAGAAGAGACAGAATAGGAGCCGGGAGTCTGTGTGTTGATTTGGCGAGATATTTGTGGAAGCGGAAGCAGTGGTGGCTGCATCTTGTAAGTGTGGAGTGAGGGCAATGTCGGAGACGAATGACTTGACTGTGCACTGCTATTCTGTTGGGATTCTAGAAGTAAAGCCTGGTCGTAGATGCTTGGAAGCTGTTGAGGAGACACTTGATTGACCCTTCCATACGCACATGTCACACCGGATTCTTCGCATCGGGTGCATGATGGCTTTTTACGATCGCACTTGATCTTTCTTGATCTGCATGGGTTGCAAACTGTAACGGTAGTTTTTCTGGATTTCCGCATGTTATTTGATTCACTTTATTTGATTTTTCTATTTACTCAGCTTAAATGCCGCTTTTGGTTGAATAACATCTAGTATTTTGAAAATTTTCCCAGCTTGCGGACGAAAAAGATTGGGAAAAAAGTTCATTTCGTTGTTTTGACGTGATATATTTTAAAAAACATCCGAGGTTTCGGCCGTCAAAGCATTGATTAGAGCCGGACTGCGGCCGGAACTCAGGATTAATCAAGCCAGTCCAATTAATTTGATTAGATCGTCAGTGTAAAATGACTTTGAAAAAAACGTTTTTTATATATTGCTGCATCAAAGTTGAACGCTCGAGCAAACTGTCGAAGTTAGATATATGAAATATACGGTTTCTTATAAAACTAAAGTAGGGCATGAGATAAATGACTTCGACTAACACCAAATCAGCTGTTTTGAAAATGAAAGAGATACTATGTTTTGCTTAATACACAAATCTGCTCAAAGAACTCCCAACCTTCTTGCATCTCGTGAAAACTTGATAATAAATCAAAATTCAAGATTTTTACTAAACAAATAGTAGATTATCTTTTTGTGACATACACGCTCACTTTGACTCCGGTGCAGTTCCAGTTGGATTCGGCTCGCCAGGAGCAGCAGCAGCCTCTGCTTCGGCAGCCGCGGCACCCTTCTTTTTTCTTGGACGCCTGACTTTAGGCTTTTCATCTTTTGATTTATCTTCTTTTGGTTTGACTTGTCTCTTCCTAGGTGCCCCTTTGTTTTGGGCTCTTGGTTTAGTGACTCTTGGTTTTGCTGGTGCTCTCTTTTTCGTTTCTTGTGCTTTGCCATTTGAGTTTTGCTGCTGCTGCTGCTGCTGCTGCTGTTGTAATTGTTGTTGCTGTTGTTGTTGCTCTTTTATCAATTGAGGTTGATTGGCCATTCTTGCCAGCAGCGCTTTGCCTGCATTAGAATTTTTGAAATCAACTGCGAACCCAAGAAAATTTCTTCTTTGCACCGGTGTGGAATACTGTAGCATCATTTCCTCGTACGAAGATGTTGGCTGCCTGTACACCATTTCAGTATGCGGATTAGCACCCCTGGAGTTCTGATCGCTACATAATTCCCTGTAGTTGAGCTTGACATTCATGTCTAGGCCAAGTTTTTCTTCCAGTTGTGCGTTAAAGCTGTCGTACGGATTGCGAGAGACACTCAAATTTAGATTTCTTTTTGTCAAGTTCAATATTTCTGCTTCAACATTTTGATAAATTGCATCCGACAATTTGTGTTCATCGCTCATCGTCAACATATCGTAGTAGGTAGTCAAATCGTTTGGTCTAAGTAAAGTTCGGTAAATCCGTGGTCTTTTCAAAAGAGACTGCTTTGGAACTTGTTGTTTGTCATTGGTGCCATTTTTGTTTGCATTTGTTGTTTCTCCAGCTTGTGTCGGCACTGGTTTTTTGGTAGGCGGACTGACGTCAGTGGTATTAGTGTGATCAAAAACTTGAAGAATCAAATTTCCTTCATAAAATTGAATGTTAGAGTCTGCCAAAATGTCTATCAAACTTGCAGGTATCAAACCCCTTGCTACGTACTCAAGAAAATCTTTTAGTGTTTCGTCGTTTTTGGATAGAGTCAATCCGTCCCCTCCAAACTCTTGTCTGTAACTTCCACTTCTGGATTTGTTCGGTGGACATATCTTGTAGGCGCTTTCATAAATGTGTAACTCAAAACTTTGCATAAATTTTTCATATTTTTTCAATATGCTATCGCTGTCTTCCACGAACTTGTAAAGTCTTTTCGGTTTTGGGTAAACAGAGCCCATGACCATGTTGAACTGTTGCTCCAGCGATATGGCGTTTTGACGTTGCTGATGTTGCCTCATCTTTTGCTGCATATGGTGCACTTGCAAAGGAGTCAATTGCTGGACCTGCTGCGGAGAAACCCGAAGTTGCTGCGCGATAACAAGAAGCTGTTGTTTCTGCTGAGGAGTCAACTGCTGCTGGTTCAATGGCGTGCTCTGCTGCAAAGTTTTGGCTTGCTGCTGTTGAAGCTGCTGCAACTGTGGAGTCATGTTCATCTGGTTATTTATAGAGCTCGGAGGGCTGCCCATGGATGTTGCGCTCCTCGGTGGACTTTGCTGAGACTGTGGCTGCCGTTCCGGACTGCCAACTGAGATTCCCTGGTTAACCTGCATGAAAATAAAAAATGTGCCTGCAAAATAGTTCTCTATTGCTTTTACTAGTTCTTTTCGTTTTTCTTTCCGCCCAAAACTTTTCTTTGCAGAAACACTTATCTCGGATGAGCATGTTTTCGTGTAACTTCCTGTTCAATCTGTTTACAACCTGTGTCGTTTTTCATTGTTTGCGGAAAACTGGCGAAAATTGCAAACGTCGCGCGACGTTTGCGATTTAAAAATGTAAAAGCACGAATGATTAACATTACACAAAGTACATACTTTTATATACAAAGATTGCAAATAACGCAGTTTTCAAGCACTCAGCTTAGACCAAATGTCTTGAATTCCAAGCAGTGATGTGGTCACTCCGGCTAGCGCAACGTTTGTGTCGTCTGAAGATAGCTGTTTCAGGTTATTCAAGACAACAAACATATCCAATAAATCCCAAGCCAGTCTTTTGTAACTCCCAAGCACTGAGTTCCATTTTTGGTCACCGTTTTTCACAACCAGAGAGCTACTGTCTTCTGTGGCTGCAGCATCGGTTTTTTTGGCCACCAGTTTAGGTGCATTTTTGATCTCATAACAAGTGATCAGCAAGCTGCTTGCCAATCCGTAAAACCAACATAAATTAGTGTAACGAGTTAAGTTCTTGGATGTTTGTGGTGTGAAATGGCAGACGTTCAGCATTTTCAGCAAATTAAACTGATCCAAAAACAAGTAACCCCCATACGACAAAATTTTCGCAATCTTGACAATGTTCACCAGGTTTTCAGCAGTTGATGTGCGTTTCAACATATTGGCGTTTTTCCAGAAATACGTGTCAAATGCCTTGGATGCTGCTTGAAGGTTGTTGAGTGGTTTCAAAAAGCGCAAAATCTTACGACAAAGTGCAAATTGCAAGGTCAGTTGCTTGTTCAAACTGTTTCCAGTGCAGTTGTACAGAACCCTGTTGACATATTGCAGCAATCTCAACACTTTTTCTCTCCCTTGCACAGAGTCAAGTAACTTTATCAGTCTGGTCAAGACTGGGTGGTAAATTAGCAAATCGGCAACCATTTTCAGTGTACTTTGTTCTTGCAATTGTTTCTGGATTTTCTCCAATAGTTTTTTGCTCTTTCGAAAACTTTTATTTAATTCAATGTTGCTACTTTGAAGAGTTGTTCTGAAGCAGTTTTAAATGAATACGCCGTGTTTATATACTTTCAATTGGAGCAGTAGTCATTCAGCGATTGACTAGAATTTCTGCCTCTCAATTTTTCATTCACCAATTACACAGTTTTTCTGACTCTTGTTTGTTCATTGGTTTACACTGACTCAAAAAGTCATACCCATTCGAACATGACTCAACCTGACCTGACTTGTGTCGACAGTTCGGCTTCACCAGAAAAAAAACAAAAAAACGCCATAGGATCGCTGTCGCAAAAAACACAAACGCGTGAACACTGGAGGTTGTGGCTTTCGCCAGTGAAAAGTGTTCAAGAGTCTTTACAGTCATATTCCAACAAATGAGATCGTGTTGCATTGGCACTACAAAATCCACACTGGCAACCCCAAATACTCCTAATACTATTAAGAATGGGCTACTACGATCTAGACGACATTCTTGCAGACGCAACTAAAGTCCCTTGCAAGTTCAACTACACAATCCCAGGGTTGGGCTATCTGGAAAGCAATCCGGGGAAACCACTGAACAAAAACAGCAAGCTAGAGCTGCCCATGTGGATGGCACGGATTTTGGCCACCGTGGAGGTTGGGCAGGACGAGTCTGGTCAGGATCCAGACTCCCTGTTTGCTGAGGATGACCGTCAAAACGATCAGCAGCTCAACTCATTTATCGATCTGCTGATACCGGAAATGTTTCAGAACAAAGTGTTCAATGCTATCAAAAGTGGAAGCACCTCATTGGACGTTCACAGTATCTGTCCATACTACTATGTGATGGCACAACTATGGTCTTATCTTTATCAAAGCGAAAAGCTTTCAGAGCTTACAAATAACATGCTAAAAGAAAGAGCAATTAAGATAAGCAACTTTGCTTCGTATCAGCTATTGCAACAAGACAGAAATTCTGCATCTGTAATGGGGTACACAGACATGAACAATCAAAATTTCCTACTAACTTTAGATGAGTTTGAAAAAGAAATATTCAGAAAAACACAAGAAAGCTACAAAAACACAGAAAAATGGATGCACGAATGAAATGATGAGCAATGATCCTGGAAAAAAAAAGAAAAAAAACTCCTTTGTTTATATTACACATATACATAGCAAAATCAGAAAATGTCTCCAACAGTAAAGAAAGTTCAACTTTCTTCAATAGGAGCTGGCTCACTAGCTTCTTTTGATGGACCCTCTCCCTCATCTTCGTCTCCAAAAAGCTCGTCGGGATAATCATCTGCATCATCGTCGCTGTCGTCGATAAATTCATTTGATAAAGTCGATTTTTTGGATCGGGATTTGGAAGACGTAACCTCTTCATCTTCATCTCCGTAATACTCTTCTTCCTCCTCGTCGTCTTCAATTCTCGCACGCTTCGTCTGCTTCTTTCTCTTAGAGGAACTCTCTTTATTGCTTCTTTTTCTCTTGGCTCTTGTTTTACCTTCGTCAAACTCCCCGTCTTCTTCAATCGGCAAATCTTGATCTTTGTCCTCCTCGTTTTGGATCATTTCAGCTCTTTCCTGGATTAATTTCTGAGCAGCTTCTTGAAGCTTTTTAAATTCTTCAGCTTCTTTTTCTTTTCTTAGTCTATCCTGTTCCGCTTGAGCTTTCAATTCGGCAACGCTTCTTTCTTCTTCAGCAAGAATGTGATGTCTGGCTTCTTCCAAACGCTTGACAACCCCGCCTTCAAACTCTTCTTGCTCTTGAATAGACTCTTTGATTTTCTCTTTCAAACTGTTTTCCAATAAAGCACACTTATGTTTCAAATCCTCTCTGCTGAAAAACTTGACCATCTCCGCGTCTTCCAAAATAGATTGCACATCTTGTGCGCACGCGTCCAAATTTTCAGCAACTTTTTGCAAGTCCTTTAACGATCTCTTGATTGGTTCAAGCTTGCAGACCATGTTCCCAATTGTGATGAACAAAGATGCTCTGTTATACCTCAAGTTAGCTTTGAATTTGTCAAACTGAACATCATTACTGGATGCTTTTTCAACAAATTCCAAACTCTTCCAGACAAACTCCAAGTTGCTTTCTTTCAAACCTTTTAGTAACCAAACACGGCCCAACAAATTGTAAACATCCGATCTTTCCACATCATCTGAACATTTAGTCAAAGCCTCAGAGTAGCTGTCAACAGCTTTGACGTATTCTCCAAGTTCAGTCAAACAATGGCCCATGTTCATAAAGACACTTTTCACGTTCAAAGAGTCCCTGATTTTTTTCAAAAGATCCAGAGCTTGTGCGTGCAAGCCGTTTTCTGCCAGACACATAGCCAAACCCTGAGCAGCAAACACATTGTATGAGTCCAACGTCAAAACTTTGCTGTACAAATGAATAGCTTTGATGTACGAATGCTTAATTCTTTCAAATTCTTTAGGTGATTTCTTAGCCGCTCTTTTCGCATTTCTCGCAACGTTCACATACACATTGGCCAATGAAATCAAAGCGTACATGTCATGAGAGTCAAATTTTGTCAAAGTTTCCTTGTTGTGCTTGCTTTCCAACAATTCGCCTGTGGCATCATCGATTTTTTTAGAGCTGACATTTTTCAAAAACCATGAATATAGAGAACGAACTTCCAAATCGGAAGAGTCTTGGCTCATTAGTTTTTCTATTTCAGATTCCAATTTTTCACCCCTTTCCCCCCTGACATAGTCAATAAAAATATTTCTCATTCTAGCGGTGATGTAAGATGGGTTTGTTTTCAAAATATTGCTGTACGAATCAACAGCAAAGTCCACAGTGTCATCAGTTTCTTCGGAGGTTCTCGCGATGTTGTAGTCAATTGTCAATACAGAGGACGAGTCCACGTTGGCTTCTTTTGCCTTGTTGAAAAACTCTTTGGCTTTAGCCATGTTGTTCAGAGAAAAGTAGTAGCACGCCATGTTGTTGTAGACTTCCAAAGGAATCATCTCATTCATGTATTCTAGCTGTTCAACCACTTTGCTCAAGCAGTGTAATGATTTGTCGTACAAATTTTTGATTTCGTACAACTGCGAAAGGACCAAGTAGGCATTCAAATTGACCAGCTGGTTCTTTTTGGCTCTGGTTAATCTGATATATTTCTCCAAAAAGAAAAAGGCTTTGTTCATTACGTCCTCGTTTTGAACACTAGCCTTACCGTTGCTGGTAGCCGAGCTTTGATTTTTCGAATTGTCCAAGCCAATAATTTTGCAAGAATACAAAATCCCTAAAACGTAGTTAAGCTCTTGTATACTTTCATTGGTTTTGTACATGTTTTCAAACGTCAACAATGCTTCTTCAACCAAGTTGTTTTGGTACTGGGATTGACCTAACCCGAATCTGCTCAAAAAGTTTTCATCCGAGCTTTTCAAACTTTCTTGAAACATTTGGAAAGCACTCTTGTAATCTTTCAATGCGTAATGGGCCCGACCACACCAAAAACTGATTTCCGAAGAAAGATCTTTAGTCACCAAAGTTTTGAACGGAAGCACTTTGTTGTATATGTCAACAACCTTATTGTAGTCACCTTTCAAATAAAAGTAATTCTGTAGCAAACAATACAAAACAGGAGACACTTCTTCCACTTGTTGATACTCGGGAAACTCCCTACTGTTTTCGATTTGCTCATTGTGTGTTTTTTGAGCTGTTTCAAAGATCGTGTTCAAGTCTTGCAAGTATTTGGTATAAGAATCGAAAAACTCTGTGTCGTTACCAGATTTGTGTAGAGAGTTGTGGAACTCACTTAACAAAACCAAAATCTTAACGGCCTCATTGTTTGGGTTTAGCTCCAGTGATCTTTTCCACGACTTGATAGCCATGTCATGATCTTTCAACTGCCAAAAACACAAACCAATCCCAATTCTCGAGTCTGGCTGAAGCACGGGATTCAAAATTAATAGCTCTTGAAACAATTTCAAACTTGCAGTGTAGTTTTTTTTTTGGTAGTAGACTTTGGCTTTCAAAAGTAGAAACAAAACGTTGATTCTTTGTTGAGGGCTCTTGGCGGAGTTCTGTGGCTGAGAAGACACAATGGCTTTGGAAAACAGCTGCGCAGTTTCTAGAGCCTTGTCGTACTGCTTTCTTTGGTAGTAAATGTCGATAGTCGCCAACATATTTCCAATCCACGTCGGTTCATAGTCGATGGCGGATTTCAAATGCTGTTCACTTTTTTGCAAATACACTGTTCTGTTGTCAACTTGGTCCAACCCACATTTTTTGGTTAAAGAAAGATAAGCCCATGTTAGAAAAGTGTGCAACTGAGACGACAATGGACCTTGAAACACGTCTAGCGCAAGCTCAATCAACTTGATCCCTTCCTTGAGTTTGTTTTGGTTACAGTAGGCGATGGCAATTCTCAACCAGTGCTCTTTGTTGGCGTTTTCTTCAATCAACAAACTGGTAAGTTCATTTGGGTCCGGAGGCAAATCGTTGACCAAGTCAATACTAACAACTTCATCGGAGTCTTTCAAAGGAATATCAAACGTGTTGTCCCACTGGATAACTGGATAGGCAAACTTGTCCTGGGAGCCCCCGTTGGATATGTTTGTGTCGGCGACGGCTTGGGACATTGGGTTTCTGGTGTGCTTTAGGGGATTCTTTTTTTTTTTGCTTTACTGCACAGCTATTTTGTTTTTTTTTGGTTAAACGTTATTTGTTTAAGAGCTGATGAAACAAACTCAAAATACTGCAACAATGCTTTAATCACCATGATAGAGTTGAATGTTATTTCAGCTCAAACCCAAAATATTTTCACCGCTTACAGTTTTTTCCCGGGAGGTCTGAAAAAAAAAAACATCAAACTTACCCCACCTCCATTTTTACATCACGTGCGTCGTATTTCTAGCTTTGCAACTTTTCTTTTTTGAACTCGAACCTACAAAACTCAAAGGGCATCATCACCGAGAACATCGATGCTGTTTGAACAAAGCCGCTCATCAGTCGAAGAGCAGAGCTTGTAGTCCTAGAAGAAGCCGGAACAGCAACACCAAAATGAGCGAAAAGATCGAGAAACGTATATTTGTTGGGAACATCCATAACAACCTCCAGGAGTGCTGTCAGGAACTATACAAAAGATTCCAGAAATGGGGGACAGTTACCTCCAAGAATTTTGAAGAGCATGATCATTTTGCCTACGTCAATGTAACTTTCCAGAATCTAGATCAGTTTTACAAACTTAAGAGACAGTTTAACAATGTGAAATTTATGGGGAACACTTTGAAAATCGATGAAGCAAACGAAGATTTTTATGCCAGGTGGATCAGGGAAAATGTCAACAATGAAGAAACCGCATTGAAGGAGAAAGTTAAAAAGAATCAGATGTTGAAACACGAATGGGAACACTATAAGAAAGAACAGAACATCAAGATGTCGTGGAAAGAT
Organism: Hanseniaspora vineae; assembly: GCA_000585475.3. Taxonomy (NCBI): domain Eukaryota; kingdom Fungi; phylum Ascomycota; class Saccharomycetes; order Saccharomycodales; family Saccharomycodaceae; genus Hanseniaspora; species Hanseniaspora vineae. The sequence continues at coordinate 12,837 of JFAV03000006.1, forward strand.
AGAAGACAAGTTATCTACGGGAGACACAGAACGCATGCCAGATCTGCAAAACAGCTAAGAAAGGTCACTTTTAGAATCTTCAATGAGCGTGGGGAGTTGAAAGTGTACAAGTGCTACAAAAATAAGCTCTGGGGTTACGATAAGAAAAAGAGTATTAGAGATTTGGTGTTTGAGTTTAGCAATAACAAGTACTGGAAAGACGGGAACCAGCATATTATTGAAAGGCTGGATTTTTCAAAATCAAAGGTTTTTTTTGCAAACGGAGATTACCTTCGTATCAGCAGCAAATTTCAAAAAGCAGACATTTCTGGGAATAGCACCACTTTCAGCAGTTTGTCTAACGGCAAAGACCTGGAAGAAAGTTTTGATGAAGACGATGAATCAAAATTACAAAAAGAACATAATGTCAACAACGCTGTGCTAGACAGTCTTTTAGGGTCTTTTAATTTTGAAAAACCAATGGATTTGAATAATGGGATCGAGGAAAACGAGGAAGATGGCAGTTCGGATTACGAGTTTAGTAACAAGTATTTGGATCAAAGCAGTGATGAGGAAGACAATGAAACAAGTGAGGAAACTAATATCACTATCAAGAAAACCAGCAAGGATACTACGAACCCAAAAAAGGAGAAATTTGAAACCCAACGTTCTGAAGAGAAAAGTGCTCCAGAAGAGGAAGACGATGATGAAGAAGAAGAAGAATTTGTTCCTTCATTTGGAGCTCCAGCAACCGGTACTGTTAGCAACACTGAAACCTTGAGAGGGTTGTTTGCTAATCCAGAAGCTTCAACTTTTAAATTAATACAAGAAGACGATGAAGATATTAACCATGAAAAAGATGAAGAAATTGAAGCAACACTGGAGTCGGAAATCCCTAATCCTCCTGTCAATTATGAAGACAATTCAGTCCCGTCCAAAGCCAAAGACAAGTCTGTTGGATTATTCTTCCCGCATTTTGACTCGTACTTTTTGAATGGGCAAACTCAGTTGTCCAAACTAAAACCAAAGAGAATAGAAACCTATGATAGTTGGGACAAAGAATTTTGGGACCACAGAGCAGAATGGACTAAAGAACTTAGACAGAAGAAAAGAGATGCCATCAGAAAGTGGAAAAAGAAAAATAACAAATCAACAATGCTTTTATAGACTAATTGAAATTTTTACATACTTGAACAAAAAGAGAAAAAGGTTTTATTTTTTACGTAGTTCACTTGTTCCTTGTCTCTAGCAATCAAAGACTACCATACTTGACGGCCATTTCAACAGCTGCAGCACCCCAATCTTCCCCATGGTTGTGCATGGTTTTCCCTTCATCGATCCCTGCTCTGGCCATGGCTTGTTCTTCAGTCAAGCAGGTTAGTAGACCAAAAATAATAGGCTTTTTAACTTTGTTTTGCAAATTCATCAATGCATGGGTGACAGATTCAGAAATGTATTCAAAATGCATAGTGCTACCTTTGATCAACACACCAATAGGAATGACAACATCAACTTCAGGATGAAGCTTTTTCATGAAAACTTCGCTTGCATATGGTAATTCGTATGAGCCAGGCACAGTTTCGACAATAATGTTGTCGTCTGCTACTCCCAGTTCTTTCATTCTTTTAATAGCACCTTCCACTAGAGCATCGATAATGACCCTGTTCCATCTTGCATGGATGATACCGACTTTGATCTTGGACCCGTCGTACTGTTGATCAATTTGGCCCAATCCTTTAACTGCCATTTTCAATTATGTTTTGTTTTGTTATTTGTTTAGAGATATCTCTTGTTGTTGGATTCAGGCTTTTTTTTTAGCTTTAGCATTCAATCAAACGTTCCGACATTAAACTGTTCACACCTACATTCTTGTCAAACCACTTTTTCCGGGATTTTTTCCAGGTTTGCCATTTTGATCGATTTCGGTGAAAATTAGTAAGCGGAGATTGACGCGCAAAACGTCAGACGTCTTCTTGACATCCAAAATAAATCTAAACGCATAATATTATGCATAAGACCTTAATGGTTTATACAAAGATACATACTGTCCGAGCTAACTGTAATGTCTAGTGCTACCTAATATCAGTACTCGCCCTCATGCTCAACGGTTGTGTCTCTGGCGTACTGAGAACCACCTTTAGTGTCCATGGCATCAGCCGTGTCCTGCTCCACGTCACCCTTGTCTTCCATGTCTTTTGGTACGTGGTTTAGCTGCACACTTGGTGCATATTTTGTGTTTTCCAAATTCTGGAAAATGGATTGAAGCACTTTGTCTAGATATTCTGGAGAGTTAGCATTGAACATGTTGGAAGGTCTGACGTCTAATTTGTAGTCTGGACCATAGTATTCGAAGTAATCGTTGTATGGCAAATCCTCGTCAAGAATGACATTGTTCAGCACACCTGTCTCAAACGCCCATGTTCTTGCCACATTTCTCATTGTGTAACCACCACCACCAAGCACCATCATAGGAATGCCAAATGACTTGACGTAATTGACACAGTTGGCATGCCCCTTCATCGACAAATTGAAACACCCTAGTCTGTCCCCAGACAAGGAGTCACCACCACATTGCAAAACAACTGCAGAAGGCTGGTACCACTCCATGATCTTCCCAATGACTGGCTCAAAGACATTTTGAAAAGAGGCATCGTCAATACCATCTCTCAACGGCACGTTCACCGCGTAGTACTTCCCCTTGCCCACACCAATGTCTCTCAGTTCCCCTGTCCCGGGAAAAAACTCACCATATTTGTGGAAAGAACAACTCATGACTCTATCTGTTGTATAAAAAGCTTCTTCCACACCGTCACCGTGGTGCACGTCGATATCTATGTAAAGAACTCTTGGGTGATATCTCAACAACTCTATGATCCCTAAAACAATGTCGTTCAAATAACAAAACCCGGAAGCTTCTGACTTTTTCGCATGATGCAAACCCCCAGCATAGTTGATCGCGACATCACACTTCCCTCTGTTCAATCTTGCTGCACCTTCCATAGACCCACCACCGGATATACTACAGTATTCGTACAACCCGTCAAACACAGGACAGTCATCGTTGATATTGAACTTGACACTCTCTTTGGCAAACTGCTGCACGTTGTCTGGAGTCACTCTCGACAAAAAGTCAATGTACTCGTCTGTGTGAAACTGACACATTTCCTGTTTGGTGGCCGGTTTTGCTCTGTATATCTCCATTTTTTTGTATAATCCATAGTTCATGATCAAAGAATGGGTCATTCTGATTCTGTGAGGCTTCATGGCATGACCTGCCCCATACGCATAGTTGCCTACGTCGGCATCGTAAAAGTAAGCAACTCTTCTTTTTTCGCTTGGTTTGATCTTGATGTCTTCAAAAGGCTTATTTTCAAATACCATTCTAGTTTGACTTGTTCTAAATGTGTAGATTGGGTGTGTTGCTGAGCTGTATTGTTTGGATTATTTGATGTATCTTACTCAAATTTATCAAACCAGACAGCGTTAAAACACCAAACTCGTCTTTACAATAACAAAAGGTGTTCCAAATTTTTTCTTTTTCAGATCGCGCTGCGTTGTCCGAGAAAAAAAAACACAAGACCAAGAGATTTCCGGGTTTGATGGTTGAAAGCAGATTTGCAATTGCTAAAAAAACTTTTACAGAATACAAAAATACAGTGATTCAAGATTTGTTTGATTCAAAATTGTCTCTAAGTTTCAGGTAGTGTGCAAGCTCCTCTTCTGAAACACTAGGGATCAAGTCGTTCAAAGCGGCCATGAAATCGGCTTCTTCCACAACAACTCTGTAGTCTTTCTCACTGGCAACATTGTCAAACCAGTATTTCAATGACTTGTTGTGATTAGCAGACGGATTGCTTTCCCGATAAGCCTTGTACAATGCATCCACATCTTCTGTTTTTCTGATCATGGCTCTTAATATAGAGTCCGAGCACAAAGCGTAAAAATCAGCACCTGTGTAATTAAATGGACATTTCTCTGCTACACTCATCAAATCAAGTTCTGGAGCTAAGTTGAATTTACGAGTCAAAGCTTTCATGATGTTCATTTGCTTTTCATTTGTATCGCTGATCCCCAAGTACAACATCTTATCAAATCTTCCTGGTCTCAGCAAAGCCTCGTCTAGCAAGTCTGGTCTGTTTGTTGCACCAACAACAAAAACACCATCCCCGTCTTCTCCGTTTGCACCATCAAGTTCAGCCAACAGTTGGGAAACAATACGGTCCATAACACCACCAGAGTCCCCTTTGTCACCTCTCTTAGGCGCGATACTGTCCAGCTCATCAAAAAAAATGACACACGGTTTGGCATCTCTTGCTTTTTGAAAAATTCTTCTCACGTTAGCTTCACTTTCCCCTATATACATGTTCAATAATTCTGGACCTTTCACACTGAAAAAATTCAACGAAAAATTAGTTGCAATAGCTTTTGCAAGCAAAGTTTTCCCCGTTCCTGGTGGACCATAAAACAAAATACCACTTCTTTTCCGCATGCCGCTACTGAATAGCTCAGGATTTTTTAATGGCATATCGATTGTGTCCATAATCTCGCCCTTGACCAGATCTAAACCACCAACATCTTGCCACGTCACATTCGGGATTTTTGGAGCACCAATAGAATCTGAAAATTCATCTCTAGCTTGGTTTATGGCTTTGCAGACAACGTCGCTGTTGTCCACTTTCAACTCAGATGAACCTCGCAAAGCCCTGAAAACAATATTTTTTATGTCTAATGGAGTCAAACCAGCTGACTGCATCGCAAATTTTGCATAATCCAAATGGATATCAGAGGAGCTAGACCTCAGGTAAAACTCAAATATTGCACGACGCTGATCTTCGTTTGGCACCCCAACTTCAATCTCGAAATTTGTCAACGTTCTTACTGCCTGTGCATTGATTTTATCAATGTCGTTTGTTGTGAAGATCAAGTTCAAAACTTTGGAGTACTCTTGGAAAAGATCTCTGACTTCCCTGTTTTCGTTCGTGGTCTCTTCAACCACATCTTTATCATTTGAACCTAAATACTCTGCATGACGAAACAGCACAATTGTTTTGTACTTGTGATGATATTCCAAAATACTGTCCAAACGTCCTCGAACCACACCCACCGCTTTGGTTGTGCTTTCCATCAATAACTCCATGCAATCGACCTCAATCAAATTGATTCCCAATTGCGCAGCTACCGATGTGACAAGGGTATGCTTCCCAACATGAGGTGTCGAGGAATATAGCAATATTGGGGTGTTGGCTTTCAATCCCAATATTGTTTCCAACTGTTTGTATACTGGCCAGATTTTCGGGTCGTAAGAAAACGTTGATGGCAAGTTGAAAAAGCTTTTGTAGTCACAGTGGGTTTTCGGAAGCTCGATTGCGTCCACGTAATCCTTGATGTAAACACTGGAATATCTGTCCACCAAGAATGGGCCGTTCCCACTGCTTGAGGACTTGACATAAAACCAAACTAGTTGATCGCAATTTTCTTCCACTTCTTCTTCATGAATGTCAAGCTCTGAATGAGCAAAATGTTTTCTTTTAGAATCAATTAAAACAGGAACGTAGTCGCCAACTACAAGCATTCTCGTTTTTGTTTCAAAAAAAAATATAAGTTTTTTATGTATCATTTGTTCATATGCTTTTTGGGATGAAAAAGTGTTAGCAACTCTGCTCAAATGCACAGAGCTTGCTTTTGGAAAATTTTTGACAACGCTGGAGCCTACGCCGAGTAGTGGCCTCACTTTTACAACGTAATTATTCAGTAAGCAGCAATGCACAATAGTTTGCGGATTAACAAACAAAACTTTTTGATTTTCAAATCGAGAGTCTGAATCATTCGGGGTCAAAAGTATCATCATTTTAACAATTTTAGAAACACCATTGGCATAAATGAGCTCTATAAGTGATCCGCTGCTGCATCCTAGATTCTCAAAAACGTGTTTTGTAGCAAAAACTATGATGCTCTCGTCCATTTCACCCAATTTTATCTGAGGTTTGAACAACGCGTCCTCAGTAATGCTAACGGGCAATGATTGCATAAAAAGTTCATCTTTTTCCAGGTATAGAGATGGAGGTAGCGGCTGGCTAGAATGAGCATCCTCTCCTTTAATCGCTATGTCGCAAATCGCCCTGTCAAAAATCCCAATTTTTGAAGGAACACATTTGGTTATTTTACACCATGAATTGAAAAGTGTGTCTCCCTCTTGAATTAGATGAGGAATCTGGGCCTTTTCACGAATAAAAATTTTTTGTTCTTCTACTGTGGCTAGCTTGCATAGTTCTTGGTGTAACTCTTGCTTGACTTGAATTTCAATTTTTGATAATTTTGATAGCTTAGCTGAAGATAGAGGTTTCACTTTTCCAGTGGATATGTTGAAGGTTGGTGATAAAAGGGTGTTATTACTTATTGCTAGTTTCACTGTCAGAGGTGGTAAATTGGAGTTAAGTAAAAGAAGTTTGGTATGACCAAGCTGTGTATCATTATTCGTATAAGAAGGAACATGAACTTTGCAGTAGTTTTTCTCAGATAGTGTTTGTTCGTTTGACAGTAGTTGAAATAAGTCGGAGGACACCTCAGCTCTGTGTAGCAACGAGCTGTCTCTACCCACGCTGAAAAACTCGAGGTTGCAATCTAGCCACGACTCAGACACCATTAAACCTAAGTTGCCTCTTTTCTCTGATTTTTGCTTGTTTTTCAGCATGCTATATTTGTAAGAAAGCACAGTTGACTACAAGTTTTGATCTGACAAGTATCAACGTTGCTTTCATCAGAGTGTTCGCGCTTAAAAAACTGAATTTTTCAGGCAAGAATGCGGGAAACGGCCGAGATAAAGTTTTTTTCTCAAAGAATGATGATGTTTGGTGAACTTATAGAAACGCTTATTTACAAGAAAAAGATGAGCAATAAAAGACGTCAAAGATCATAAAGCTCCGCTGCTCACCTGTGCGAGTAGTACTGGAGTAGAATGTCCTTTGCTTCGTTAATTTTACTCGCGAGCAGAGGGGATCCATTTCTGTCTGGATGATTCAAAAACATCAACTGCCGGTGTCTACTTTTAATCGTTTTTTCATTAATCAACGCATTTTGCAAATCTTTGAAATTGAATATGAGAAGGCTTTCCTCTTTGTTCACGACGGGATAAAACCCACCTTGATACTCGTGCAGATAGTGCATGATCTTCATGTGTTTGTGTGTATTTGGATCATTACTCACTTGAGCAGAGCTCCTTGCTTTATGTTGCGTTGCAGATACAAATTCAATATCGTTCAAGTTGGCTATATCAACTTTGTGTAATCTTGTGTACCTTATCCAGGCTCTAATGCCTGATTTCACTGTAACGGCCACAAATGTCACACCAGATGCTATCACCAAGGGAAGTACCATGTTTCACTTTACGATGATATTGTGTTGTACTTTCTTTTCCCCTTGTTACGTATAAAGGGTGTCTGATCCAGTGTGTTTTCACTATGTCTCAGTGTGTATCCTTCAACTCTCGATAAGAGAAAAACGCGAATGGACGAAGTAACTTTTCAGCAGAAATCTCCGTATATCACGTGATACTGTAACTGTTCACCATAAAGCTCAAAGGTCACCTGTCTCTGCCGAGTTATCCCGATCCTAACCTATGCAATAGTCTCTGTTGTAACTCAATGTCTTTTTTGTATGAGTCATTAACTGGAAACCACAACCCTTGTTCATTCAATGTGTGCCTACTTGCCCATACAGCATTGTTTGTGATTGGCAATAGCATTTCTGCAACACTAGACCCCATAACTGATTTGATATTTTCCCAACGCGACCCCAAATCGTAAACATTTAAATTTTTTTGGGGTTGGTGATAGAAATTGCTTGGGTCGGCTCTGTTGTTGTTGTTGTTTGTCACGCCTCTACTCTCCAAAATAAGCTCATTTTCGTGTTTGATTTCGTTTCGTTCCATTTGTTCAATAGTGGTCATGTTCTCGGAAATCAGATAAAAAATAAACCCGGTAAAGATAAGCATGGATAATGAGATGATCAATGCCAAGAACCATGTTATCAAAACTTGCAAGTTGATGTATTCCGTGGTGTACCCACTGTCTGAAAACCAGTGGTACAAATACATCGAGTTCAATACAAGCACTTCGATAGCATACAGTGAAGTATAAACAGAAAACTGGACAAAATATTTTTGGTTTTTGTAACCCACACATAACGCAAACCATGGACAATGATGATCCATTTTCAAAACACATTCACCGCACGAAGAACAATGGTGGCATCTATCCGGTTTCCATAATTGGCATTTTGAGCAAAATGGTGGTTTCAATTTGATCGAATGCTCAACAAGAAGCTGTGGTTTGGGTCTTGTGGTTGGAATACTCATATCTTGTCCGTACATTTGTGATGTTTGGTGATCAAACGGTGTAGTTAGCGCATCTTTGTAGTCTCTTGCAAACCCAGGACCAACGCGTAAAATTCGATAGTAGATAAAAATGGAGATTGCGTACAAAACAACCAGCACCCATGAGGAAACACCAAAATGTTTCTCACCATCATCGGTTGTTCGTAGAAAAACGGTCACATATAACGTATACGTGAACAATGTCGTGACCAGCACTTTGGGAAACACTTTCCCAATTTTTTGGAACATAAGTTGATGGCAGTGTGCTTTAGCAGGTAGTTTATTCCTCCGTCCAATTGGCCTACTCCCGTCTTTCTCTCTCTCTCTCTCTCTCTCTCTTTGCCTCCTTGGCGGTCTCTCCTGTGGAAGTACATACTGCAACTTTGCGTTTTGAGACAAAAGAGAAACTCCCATGTGATCAGTGAAAAATGTGTATGTCTTGTGGTCGTCGGGTAGGTCAGTAACGGATTTAAGACTTTTTCTCAGGTTTTTCATCTCCGGGATTTTCAAGGTCTCGATTTCAACAGCAGAAAGATGACACCGATAAGAACTTGACAAGGGTTTAAAGCCGTTTAAATTGTCATTATTGTTGTTCTTCTTGATTAGGCTTAGACCTCTCTGCTTGGGTGTTGCGTGCTTGATTATACTCTTGGGCCAGACTGGGGTGGAGTAACTCTAGAAGACGGGGTCAAGGCAGGGAGTGAACCCTAACACAGAAAGACACACAGGACAAAAGTTTAGACGGAGATTACAGTGAAGGTAAGTAACTTTTGACAGTAAAAAATCGATAAAAGTTGACTTGGAAAACGAGCCAAGAGCTTGGAGAAATTAGATTAAAGTTTTTTGTATCTTGAAAGAAATTAGACGCACCCCACATTCAACAAAAAAAAATACGGAGATTGCAAGTTGAGTTATCACAAGATACTTTATTAATCTACAGAGCAATAACACTCAAGCGAAATTGAAGCTTTAAACTTTTTCATATAAAAGTACGAAAGGAAAGCACAACTATCGATTTATAGCTTGCTACAACTACCAAACACTAAAAACAACAAAAAATCAAGCGATAGCATAAGATAAACAAATGAGCACAAACAGATGGGAAAGTCCGCCTCAGTTCGGTGACGATGACGACAACAAGGACCTAAACTACGACATTGATTCCCACGATGTGGCCAATGGGTTTGACAGTCCCACACTATTGGACAACCCCCATCAAAATCATGAAATGCAATTTGACGACCCAATGCAAGACCCACTGAACAGTTTGGCTCCAAACACGTATAGCAAAGTGTTTGACAGAAACGGGCACGAGATCACGTTGTTCCCCTTGAACTACCAGACACACCGTATTGTTTTATACCAGATCATCAGTTGTTTGGTTATTTTCACGATCTTGGGGTTGAACGACCAGAGCACGGGCTCGTTGATCCCCGTGTTGACTGAGCACTACCATGTGTCTCATGTGCAAGTTTCAAACATTTTCCTTGTGCAAACTTTCGGGTATGCCACATCATCTTTGATGAATGACAAATTGCACAGAATGTTTGGGCAGAGAGGGGTCCTTATTTTGGGAAGTATGACTCTGGGTCTATGTACACTACTTTTGAGTTTGAAAGTTAAGTGGTTTTTCATATATGTGTTGTTGTACTATCCCATTGGAGTTAGTATTGGATTAGTGGATTCTGTCGTTAATGTTTTTTTTGGTAGTTTACAAATACACAAAAATGAGTTGTTGGGTCTGGTCCATTCGATTTACGGTTGTTTTTCGTTCATTACTCCGATCATTGTCAATAGATGTGGTAAAGAGCATTGGAATCGTTTTTTTTACATTCCATGTGCATTGGGATTGACAGGTGCATTGCTTTCAATACATTCATTTCGTACAGAAACTAAAGAAAAATACATATATCTTTGTGATGAAAAAGATGTTGTGGAGAATGAAGAATCTCCTGATTTCAACGATGAAGCCAATCCATCTATTTTCAAGCTTTTCAAAGAACAACCAGTGGTTCCTCTATATGCGATCTACCTATTTTTCTACCTTGGAACAGAAGTGGGCACAGGATCATGGATTTTCACCTACTTGTTGGAAGTGAAACAAGGTGGTGCAAGAGGGATGGCCTACATCACTTCTTCTTATTGGGCAGGATTAACTTTTGGAAGATTGTATTTTGGGATCATGACCAAAAAATGGTTCCCCAACGAGTATCAAGCAAGTCGGTTTTACGGGAATGTCACTTTCTTGTTCACTTTGATGTTTGTATTGTTTGGGTTGATTCCACAACATTCAAATTTCTATTTCGTTATGCTAAGCTGCTGTGTTTTTATGGCAGGCATGTGGATTGGTCCTTTGTTTCCCTTGGCTTCAGTTGTTGCTTTGGATGTCTTGCCCAAGAGACTACACATTTCTGGTGTCTCCGCTGCCATTTCCTTGGGTAGTACGGGAGGTGCTGTTTTACCCTGGATTTTTGGTGTGATAATGCAACAGATTGGCATTAAAGCTTTCCCATGTTTAATTTTAGGTGCTAACGCTATCTTTCAACTGATGTGGTTGTTATATCCGAAATTCATCAAGAACAAGCAGAATGTCTTCTACAACAGAACATGATTAGAAAGGAGCATCTAAACAGTCAATTCACATTGAAATTCAAAAAAATAAAAGGTGTCTTTTCTAGTTTACATTTATGTATTTCGTATAATTTTCATAAATTTTGCATTATTCAATCGGCCGCAAGCAATTGCGCTTTCTTTTTCTTCGCCTTGTTGTATTCGCAAACTGTAAACAGTAAACACAAAAGCGTAAAAACGAGATGCCCGAGGTGAAAAATTATGAAAACTATGTTTTATCTGCTAACTACATTCAAAACAAAGCACAATAACCAACGCACAAGCCAATGTTTACCAGTGTGGATGAAAGAAGACGTGTTGCCTTTGGAACACGGAACATCGATCAATTATTCAACCGCTTTCTGCTACCCATTTTGAAGTATCCTGTTTTGTTATGTCTCCCCTTTTGGGCATTTGCTGCAGAACAGGGCAGCACACTGAAAACCGTGCCCATTGTTCTTATTGTGTTGACGTTGCTAATTCAAGCTTTACTTTACATCAATACTGCTTTCAAACAACACTTTCACACCAGGAAATGGCATACGTTACGTGATAAAACCTTTACAGTGGTTATAACTGGAGGTTCTGGTGGATTGGGATTGGCCCTCGTGCAAAAGATTTACTCAAAATACACACAACTTGAAAATGGTAATTTCAAAATAATAGTTATTGATAAAAATTTTCCGAACAGCGATCTGCTAGACAAACAAGAAAACATTAGTTTTATCCAGCATGATTTCACAAATTCAAATGAAAAGCTAGAAGCAATATGCGCCAAAATCGTATCAAAGCACGAAACAATAGACATCTTAATCAACAACGTTGGAATGCGCCACAAATTCAAACCAATACATGAGCACACCACGTCGGAAATGGAAACAATATTTCAAGTAAATGTGTTTAGTGCGCTCCAACTAATAAATCACTTGCAACCAACATACTTGGTGAACATTGCCAGTGTTTTGGGGCTTGTTTCTCCAGTAAACGCTTCTAGTTATGCTGCCACAAAATCAGCACTCATTGCGTTCCATGATTCGTGGCTGCAAGAGCAAGACCATTGCGGACTGCTCGTCTTGTCAGGACAACTGAAAAACACGGCAATGTTTGAAGCCATTGAGCCACCAAAACAGTTTTTTGCCCCATTGGTGGACCCTGACCTGCTTGCCTCTAAGATTGTAGAGAAAATGGAAAACTGCGAATCTGGCGAAATTTACGAGCCATTGTATACAAACTTTATGCCCTTGCTACGGCTACTGCCTTTTGCACTTGTGAAACTGCTAAGGAAATTGAGCGGCATTGACAACTGTGTAGAACTTTGAACTTACGGATTTTTTAATAAATCAAATACTCTTCACAATCAAGGAATGGAAACATCTGTAACTTACGTAACTCACTAGATCCACCATTATTTCAACTTTTTGAACAACTGTTCAAAAGCAAATAGTTTAAGTCTGAGTGGCCGAGTGGTTAAGGCGATGCCCTGCTATTAATATCAACTAGATAGCCAGGCATTGGGTTTTACCTTCGCAGGTTCGAATCCTGTCTCCGACGTTTATTAAATTATTTTCAGTTTTTTTGTTTTTTTTTTTTGGTGAGATTTTATAATTGACTGACGTTTTTTACGACAGAAGATTGTTATTGAAAAAAAGGACCGCGTTCAAAATACATGATTCTCTCTCTCTGATGATGAATGAACTCTTGATCAAACAAGTCATTTTTATTCCAAAACAAAAAACAACCAACAAGAAATAAACAGGGGCGCGCAATGAACAGAACTTTTGGAAGTGGAAGCAACACGGCTCCGTTGGGTAACCCTGCTGGTATGAACAGTTTTAGCGACAATGTCGATGGCAATTCTTCACTTGCTGTATTAAAGAAAAATCCTGCTCCACGCAGAGTTGTTGATCTGAACAATGGTTACAACAGATATCTTTTTTATTTGAAAAACAGGATTGTGAAAAACAATTTCAGGCATATACAGAGGAATAGCGGTTTTACAAGCGAGCTGCTTCCACCCTGTGTGATAAGTCAGATGAACATGAGTGGTGTCTTGCCAAGCCAGGCAACTGAAATAAACACAATGACCAAGTTACAACATTTGAGCAACAAGAAACATGTCAATTCCATCAACACGGTGAAGTTCACGCCAACAGATGGCAGACGTCTTTTAGTGGCAAAATCCAGTGGTGAATTCATGCTATTTAATTCCGACGACTACTCTTTTGAAACCATTATGCAAGCACACGATTCCGGGATCACTGCGTGCGAGTACTCGAACTCGGGTGACTGGCTTGTGAGTGGGGATATGGATGGGATCATCAAGATTTGGCAGCAGCCGTCTTTGAATTTGGTCAAACAGATTGATCCAAGAAATGCGGTCCCTACGGGACCTGGTGGTTCAAACAGTTCAAGTTTGGTCAGTAACAGATACGATGAGTTAGTTGTTGGTAGTATAAGAGACATTAGTTTCAATTGGGACGATTCAAGATTTATCAGTTGTGGTGATGACAAACTGGTTAAGATATGGAATTTCCAAACAGGACAATTGGAAACAATTTTAAAAGGTCATCATTGGGATGTGAGAACTTGTGATTGGCACAAAGAATACGGATTGGTTGTCAGTGGGTCTAAAGATAATTTGATAAAACTTTGGGACCCGCGTAGTGGGAAAGTTGTTTCCACTTTACTTGGATACAAACACACGGTTTTAAAGACAAAATTCACAGACCCTTCCACAAATAAATTGATCAGTGTGGGAAAAGACAAGAGTTGTCGTATATACGATCTTCGGAATAACTGCAGAGAATACAAAATTTACAAAGAAGATTTGAATTATACTTCTTTGGAACTGCATCCTGTGCAAAAAACGACTTTTATTATGGGGACCTACGACGGGCAAATCAAATTTTATGATTTCAGTAATGAAACTTTAGATAAGAGTTATCACACCATCCCACATGCCCATGAACAAAATATCAACACATTGAGTGTGAATCCAAGAGGACACATGTTGGCTAGTGGGTCTCGTGATAGAAGTATTCGGTTTTGGACAAGGGGCAGGCCATACGATCCAAACGCGTTTGATGAACCTGTTTATAATAATGAGAAAATTAACGGGTGGTACTATGGGATTAACAATGGACAAGACGCAGTGCGTGCAAAGACAGACCATGGTGTTGCTGTTCCTGAAAACGACGAATTGCAAGGAACGGCAATGCCCTTTATGCCAAATGCAACAAAGGATAAACTGACCACCAGTGACAAGGATTTGAAAAAGACAGATGACTTGGAAGACGATTATGTCTTGCCAGGTTTGGGCTAGTAGTTGTCAGATACGAAAGATGATTAAAAATTATATAAGAACATTTCAATTGGTACGATGTAGATACTTGGTGTAGATACTTGGGCACCCTGCGCGCCAATAATAACTGCTTGCAATTAAAAAACCTTGTTTTGGTTGCCGATGATACCCACTTGCCGGTACTCATTCCATTATTGCTCATTCCGGTGATGCTCACCAAAATTCAATCAAGCACAAGCTCATTTAATTTCTCAATATACTCTGTATTATCACCCAATTCATTCTTGAAAAAATCTTGAACTTGTCTTGTATAAGTCTTGTTGATATCCGAATCGTAATAAGTCTGTACAAATGATTTAATCAGTCTTATGATTTCATCCTCATCCACAGACAAATCTCTTGACCCATAATCATTAACTTTATCGTGATGTTCATAAATAAAAAAATCTTTATCCCCATTAGTTATCGAGATAAAGTACAAATCATCATGATCTTTCAAATTTTTCGCCTCTTCATCGGTCTTGGTTAAAGTAGCATTACTGGACGATAGTTTCATTTCTTGGCTGAAAGCTTGTGGAAGATCTGGAGCAATCAGTTTTTTCAAATCGTTCATCTCTCCCACGGACATGCTGACGTATTGAGATTTGTAATATTTCAATCTTTTAGCAAAATCTTTCAGCGCAAACGAGTAAGGTTTATCGAAATAATCTTCGTTGAATGTTTTATTGTGAACATTGTATTTGATGAAATTTTTGTTGAAACATTGGATTTGCAGGATGATTGGGATGAAAGAGATATCGCTATTTGACATTGAAGTTTTCACAATATGGTTATTAATTTCTTCAATAACAAGTTTCCTTCTTGCTGGAGTCGAATTTGTGGCATCAAATATAGCAATATCCAAATCGTCAATTTTATTGAACAATTTACTCAATGCTAATTTTGCATAAATCTCTTTTTTTTTCGAGTTCTTTGGATTAAACAAATCTTCATTTGAGTTATTAGCTAATTTCAACATTGTATTGAATTTCCCAATAGAATCGCTTCTTCTAATTTTCCCAGCATTGAAGATCTCAATCTTCAAGTCTTTTGAGGTATTTGATCTATTATTATGGAGATAATCAATCAAACTCTTGCACAAAGTACTTTTCCCGCTAGCAGGAAGACCAGTCAATATGATGATGTATTTTTTGTTTGAATAAGAAACGGAGGCAGAAGACGTTGTAGTGTGAGGTTGAGTTTCTGTTGATGAAGGTGGAGTCAAATCTGTATTGTCATAAACATCGTGATTGCTGCTCACTATACTGAATTTGTCACTATCATTTGAGTTGCTCCGTTGGTCTTCACAAGTTTTATGCTCCTCATCTTCACTTTCTGTGTCACTATAATCTATAATACTTTTCCTTCTTCTTCTTTCTTTTTTAACATTTTCCAATTCCGTTCTTAAATTTTGACTAATAACTCCACTAGATATTATATTTTTATCTTTATCACTTGGAGTCTGGAACGTTGGACTAGTAACAGTATCATTTAAATGACTTGGGAAATTGGATCCATAATTATAATTATGGTTATTGAAAAAATGAGTACCCTGCATATTATTCTGTTGAGCATTAAGATTAAAGGACTGTATTTCATTTTGTAAATTTGCCAAACTATGCAAACTTTGTAAGGAATACAATGAAGTAGTAGATCCTGTATTGGAACCAGTTGTGCTATTGACCAAACTGTTGTAACTGTTATTATGTGTTTTGCTATATGGAAGATGCAAATTGTTATTATTGTTATTATTGTTATTATTGTTATTATTGTTATTATTGTTATTATTGCTGTTATTATTAGTACTATTATTATTATGAGGTGTGTGTGCTCTTTGATGATAGGGATGAGGAGCATTATTAGTATGAGTAATGGAAGTAGGAGTAGCAGATTGAGGCAGTTGGAAACTTAGTGGTGTCATTGGTCTCAATGTATTTAGTCCTGCAAGTGATCCCACTGTTGGTGTTTGAGGTCGACTTGACGTTCTGCTATTTGATCTACTGTGAGATCTACTAGACATACTACTGGAAATGCTATTAGTCTTGTTCATATTACTGAAAGATCTGTTTCCACTGCCATCTCCATTAGTATTATTATTGTTATTATTGTTATTATTGCTGTTATTATTAGTACTATTATTATTATGAGGTGTGTGTGCTCTTTGATGATAGGGATGAGGAGCATTATTAGTATGAGTAATGGAAGTAGGAGTAGCAGATTGAGGCAGTTGGAAACTTAGTGGTGTCATTGGTCTCAATGTATTTAGTCCTGCAAGTGATCCCACTGTTGGTGTTTGAGGTCGACTTGACGTTCTGCTATTTGATCTACTGTGAGATCTACTAGACATACTACTGGAAATGCTATTAGTCTTGTTCATATTACTGAAAGATCTGTTTCCACTGCCATCTCCATTAGTATTATTATTATTATTATTATTATTATTATTATTATTATTGTTATTATGATTGTTATTATGATTGTTATAACTATTAGATCTAATACCATCAATAGATCGACTTTCTGTAACCATAGGTTTTGGTGCAACACAAGAGGTGTCGATACTACTATGCTTGTTCTTATGACTTGTTTTTGTCTTATATTCATTATTTCCATTATTTTCGTTATTCTCATCATTCCTAGTAAATTCATTATTATTATTATCATTATTACTATTATTATCATAACTATCACCACTATAATTAGTAACTGTTCTTGTTATAGTAGTATCATTTGTAGTTATCTTAGCTGTGGTGGTAGAAGTTCTTGTATTGTTATCATTATTATTATTATTATTATTAGTAGTAGTAGTAGTAGTAGTAGTAGTGTTATTGTTATTGTCATTGCTATTGCTATTGTCACCTGTACAATTTCTAGTACTCATTTTTGTCCTAACTATTCAAATACAAACTACTCTGCCAATTATACCATTCAATAAAGACACATATAAAAATAAAACCCGTTACCTTGATCGATTCTGGCCAGCAAGTTTGTTGTTTTGTCTCTTTTGTCACTTGAATGAGATCTGGTTTGACCCAACGTTCTTACAAACTCTTACATACAACACAAGATGCCAGAAACAAAAACAAAAACAAAAACAAAAACAAAAACACACCACATCACATCACAAATCTTGAACCTTGTAACAGTCTCTTCACCCAATAAATCTAAATCTAAATCTTCACCACCAACTGAAAACCTCGTGTTCATTCAAGTTAATACAACTCGAGGTTCCTGTGTTAAACTACCCGACCTGTTTTTCGTTTTTTTTTTGTCTTTAGAAATCTCTACAATCATATGATTCACAGATCACAAGATTTTGACCGTTTCTTTTTTTTGATTTAAGGTTTTTGTTTTCAGAGTTTGTTTTTTTTTTGACGTTCTGTACGTCGAGACGTTTCATGTGTCACTGACGTATCAAACGACGTGACGTATCAAACGTCTAGACGCATTAAACCCAAACATTTTTTTGATTTTCCTATTTTCCTATTTTTCTTTTTTTTTGCTTTTTTTTGTTTTTATTTTTTTTGCTTTGCTTCATTCATTTTCTTTGTGGTTCGAAAATATACAGCATGATGAACACTTTTGATGAACACTTTTGATGAACTCTTTTGATGAACTTTTCCAATTTTCTTCTTCTCCAATCTGATATGTAAGATCGATAGCTCATTAATTGACTTGATTCTAAGGCCATATTCTTTATGATATTCGATGTTGATGATCCACTTTCTGGTAACAACTTACTGTTAACTTACTGGTAACATACTGGTAACTTACTGGCAGGTTTTGAATGTTGATGTCTGATTGATAAGGTGGGTATTTCATGAGGGCGTCTGTAGGTACTTATTTGCATTGTTGCAGTTGTTGTGCTTACTGGTTGCCCTTCTCTCTGTTGCATGCAATCCTTCTTGTTCTTGTTGTTGTTCTTGTTAAGTTATTCTTGTTAAGTTGTTCTTGTACTGCATCTTCTTGATCCTCCTTGTACGTTTCCTGCTTTTGATATCTCAACCTTATTCATACTTTATATATTTATATTTATCTCAAAAGCATATCTGAACCAGAAACCCCCCCCCTGTACAAATGTCTGTTGAAGAAGTCACTCAAAAAACTGAACAAATTGATTTGTCTGGTACCAAAACTACTGCTGACGACCAAAAACAAACAGTTAAACATCCATTAAACACTGAATGGACTCTTTGGTACACAAAACCACAAATTGATCCAAGTGAAGATTGGTCCAGTTTGTTAAGACCTATTGCTAAAATCAGTAGTGTTGAAGAATTTTGGGGGTTTTATTCTTGTATTCCAAGAGCTTCTACATTACCTCCAAAATCAGATTATCATTTATTCAGAAATGATATTAGACCAGAATGGGAAGATCCAGCAAACTCAAAAGGTGGGAAATGGTCTGTTTTCATTAGTGATTCTAAAAAACCTGTTTTGGATGAATTATGGTTGAAATTGATGTTAAGTGCAATTGGTGAATTATTAGAAGAAGATGAATCTACTGCACAAGAAATCAATGGTGTTGTTTTCAATTGTAAAAAAAAAGCTTGTAAATTTGGTATTTGGACCAAATCTTTGGATAACGAAGAAATTTTAACCAAAATTGGTTTGAAATTTAAAAATTTGGTTGACACTAAATTGAGTACTCCAGTTAACGAAGAACAACAACAACAACAACAACAACAACAACAACAACAACAACAAAATAGTCATCCAAGAAGACAAGAAGAAATTGTTTTCCAATTCATGAGACATGATGCTAGAAGAGATGAACCAGCAAAAATTACTTTGTAAGTAAAAGAAGCAGATACAAAAATAGTTTGAAATCTTTTGTGTGTGTGTGTTTTTTTATTTCCTGTAAACCGTGAATGAGTGTGAGCCCCATTGAGTATCAACTAGATTGATCAGCAGAGATAGCTGATCTCTCTGCACCAAACTAAGGCCTTCATTCCATATGTTCAATCCCATCTGTCTTTTTTTTTTTTTTCTTCCCTTGCACAGATCATTGATTATATTATCAGTGACTAGTGCATTATTATCAGTGACTAGTGCATTGTTATCAAAATTTGAAAAGATTAAATCTTAATGTTGCATAATTGAGATATAATTGTGTATCTATATATCAACGTATTCTAATATCACGAGCAAAGCAAGTGATTGTTAATTATTGTCAATATCACCAACTAATACAAGTAATATGAGCATAGTAAGTAATTGGTAAGCACTGTGAATACCCTTAAGCCTTACTGCCATATTAACAATAATCTGATAAACGGGGCAAGATTAAATTGCTTAAACCTTTGATTCTCTAACAAAAAAAAATATATAAATAAATTTGCATATTATAAATAATTATAACTGCTGTATCCAACTTCCCCCAATAAGCCCCTTCATGATCTGTCGCATCGCTCAAAGTAAAAGCTAAATGCTATACTCTTCAAGCTTAATTTGCAAATGGAACCCAAACATCATAATCACATAAAAAAAAATCAACAATGAACCTTTGAAATAGTTGGATTTCCCCTCACCATAAAGATAAGTAAAGAAAAAAACACTAACCATACATGCAACAAAATCCCATCTAGTGAAAACCAACGTAAACATAAAATCCCTGATATTCAAATAATCGGTTCCTTCCAAACCCTCAGGTATATTAAACAATGAATAAATCACCAAAGCTGGAATTTGTAATAGACAAACTTGTAAAACGTAAGCAGACCCAATTTCCATACTCAATGCAACATTCCCACCCATTGCAAAAGAAATAGCATTTAAGAATTCAGTGGTATTAGGAACTAAAGCGAAAATGGTTAATCCTAGAAATTTAGGTTTAACAGATGGATAGTTTTTCAAAACAGAATCAACACAATCAACCAAAATCTCAGCAATCATAGCATACGCCAAAGTTGCAGTAAGCAAAATCACCATAGACTTCTTTCTGGTCCAATTAGGTGCTTCGTGTCCGCCGTGCGTTTGACTGTCGTCGTCGTCGTCATTATCTTGAGATTTGCTTACTGCAGTGACCTCCTTGTTGTTGTTGTTGTTGTTATTAATATTATTATCGTTGTTGTTGTTGTTGTTCGTTGCAACAGTTGTGCTCTCAGTGCTTTCGTTTATTGGCTGATTCGTAGATATGTTGTTCCCACCACCAGTATCCAACAATCCAACAACAGAAGACTCCAAATTTTTGTTTTGGCCTAATAAGTTCTTTGCCTTTGTATTGTCACTTGGTACTGGAGCTAAAGATCCTGCTCCAACTCCAGCTTGTTGGCTGGAATCACTAATAGGTAGAGCCCAAATCATCGCAGCATGTGTTTTCAATGTAAACCACATCCCAATGAAATAAACAACAAATAACATTATAGCACTGAAAGTACTGATCGGTTTGATAATTTTGTAGTAAAATTTGTCCAATTTCAAAGGAACTTGTTCGAAATGACAAATTTCTGTCTCTGTTGTTAAATCTTGTTTGAAGTTCACTTTTGACACAAAACTTTTCACAGAGCTCACAAGAGACTCTTTGCAATCAATAGTGTAGTCCCCATAGATCAAATATAAAATGGTTGGAATAAACATCACCATCATGGAAAAAATCAACATTGCGGCACTAACACCTGCAGATTTAGGATTGTAATGCTGAGTTTTCCTATACAATGCACCTCCACACATAGATAACCCAGGCAATAATAACACCCCAGCTAAAATAGACCCAATCAATGAACCTTCCACAATCAAGCCTTTTTTCTGTTTCAAAGACACACAATATAAGAAAATCTCCACAATGGTCGAGAAAAACGCATTGATCACAGCACCAAGTCCCATGGAAGTTTGGGCACTGATAGATGCAACACCTTGTCCAATGTAAAAAGCTAGTGGAATCGTCGAGATCAAACACAAAATGAAAATGACATTGTCCTGAACAATAAAAGAATTGTATGGCCCCCAAATTGGTTTCAAAACGAAAAAATCAAATATTGTGAAAAGAACTAATGCAATCAAATTCATCACAATGACATTGGTACCATCAACTGTGTATTTGTAATAATGCAGACCTGAACAACGAAACGTACAAAGTAAAATGTTATTTTGCAAATGAGATTTTTTGAAACTCTTCAAATCTTTATTACTGAAATGCAAAGGATGTTTTCTCATGTGGCTTAAAATAGTGATCAAAACGTTGCTCATTGGAATAGTAAAACAACCCAACCAACAAAGCAAACTTAGCGTCCCCAAAATTGGCACAAAAATGACATAAAACAAAATGAAAAAAATGATACGAGCAACACTCCATTGACCTCTACCAAATAGCCTGTTTGGTGAATTGTATGAAAAAGAGTCACTTGTTGATTCAGAGTTGCAGTTGCCGGAATTGGAACGTTCTCCATCAAGATTTTCACCAGATTGCAACATGTCTTCATGCAATGCTTGATCAATATCTCTGGATCCATCTAGCGTGTTGGCAAGGTTATAATTTTTCCGTTTGTTGAAAATTCTCCCTGTAGGATTGAAATTGTGACTAGCAGAGCTGTTGGTGGAAATATCTCTCTGTTGTTGATGCATTGGAGACTGCCCTGGGCTGGTGTTCAGAGTACCATAATTCATTGATGGAAAAGTGTTTAGTAATGGAGAACGCGTGTGTACATCGTAGTTCTTACCCGTTTTGTTGTTGTTGTTGTTGTTGTTGTTATTATCATTATTATTATTATTATTATTACTGTTAACACCGCCTGTGTTTGTTGAACTTGCACTACTCGCTGAGGCAACTCTGCTGGTTTGCTCACTCGCACTAACTCCACTATTTCCAACATTTAATTGTCCTTCTTCGCTTTCCCTTGGAGTAAACAATCTGTATCCTGTGATCCACTTATAAAACTCAGAACTCGTGATCCCTTCATTTTTGTCTTCATCTTTATAGTTGTCATCATTAATGATATAAACAACTTTTCCAAATGGATAAAACAAATACAACCCGACTTTTACAAAACATTTGGAATAGTTTTTACAGTTTTCATTGAATCCAAATCCACTTAGCACAAAAACTGTCAATCCCAAAACCAAACATAATGAAAGCAACAATATCCCACATGTCAAACACCAAATCATATTATTCAATCTAATTACAAATGGAATATCTTTGTATGTAGTTTCATGAATATCTTGTATAGCATGTTTTTCAATAGATCTTTTTTTCTTATACAATGCTGGTTTCCAAATTCTGATACCAAAAGGGTGAGTCTCATTGATAGCTTCTTGTCTTTCTTTCAATGTAAAAGATTCCACACTTTCGTTATCATTATCGTGGTTGTTGTTGCTCCCACTATTTTCTAAATCTCTAAAACGATGACCATTTACATGGTCATCCAGACTAGATTGGGTGCGTAACTCTCTTAGTAAATGGCCCAAGTCATCATTATAATATCCAATGTCATTGTCCTCATCATCCACATCGTCATCGTTATTGTTATCATTTGTTTGTTCTTGCTCATCTTCACCTTTATCTTCATTGACCTCTTCAATAAGATTAGTTTTATTGTCATTGAAAGAAGCGTCTTGTGAACCATTAGTCTGTTCATTGATATTATCATTCGCCTCTTTATTTTCATTGGAAGCAGTTTTGTTATTCTTGGTTTTATTCTTATTCTTATTCTTCTTCTTTCCAAGACCCTTATTTTTCAAATAATTGTGCTCATTTATATTATTTTCTAATGCCCTACTCAATATTTCTACAGAATTGTACCTTGGTAACCTTATTCTGCTATTATTTGCACTTTTACTATTGCTTCCAATAGAAGCACTAGTACCTGGAACTTTATTACTACCACTATTGTTATTATTATTATTAGTAGTAGTAGTAGTAGTAGTAGTGGTATTACCGCTACTGGCAATATTATTGCTACTATTTTTATTACTCAAACTACCACTTATCAAATTAGCATTCCCAATAAGTTCATTTCCTTGGCCTTTTGCAGATAACAGTTTCAAACCATCATGCAAACCAGCCAAGTACTTGATATCATTTTCAATATCTTTAACTTCGTCATCTACAGAAAACACTCTTTTCAATGGATTATTGAAATTGCTGTTATTCGCACTGCTGTTGTTGCTCATTTTAATAACTTTGGTGCAATCTTCTAACAACCTATCAGCAATAAGTATCAAATGTTACTCTAATGGTTATCTTCTTGATTAAACTACCTGCACGTTTCTTCGAGTCCTTGGTGTTTTAAGAAACGTATTTCTTTAGTTGATCAACAAATAAACATCTCAGACCAGCCAAAAATGAATATCATAGAAAATGGATTTTGAACCATTAATCAAATCTTAATTTGTACTTCTTATCTGAGAAAAGCTGATTTGAAAGATAACTGGACTCTAAGATACATGAATTTAGAGATCAGTAATGAGCAAACAAAGGGAAGAGATAGAAGAACAGCCATTTTAGGTAAACAAAAAACAGTCATTCAAGAGAGACTGATTAAATTCAATATCACGTGGTAGTTTTGGCTCGGACTAACTTTATTTCTTCAAAAGAGTTTACCGAAACTACCAAATCTCGGACCAATTTGATTTTTTGAACATAACTAGCAGTCACATGATTTTAGTAGTTTTATTGTCACTTTAAACGACGGAGACATTTTCTCAAAAAAAAACAGGCCAAGTCTTTATTTATTTTTACCCGAACTGAGATGTTCTAGAACACTAATTTGTTTCTAAATTTACACCGAGAAAAAAGTGATACAGATGAAAACAACAACCTGGAGAAAGAACAACAATCCGAGGAAAAAAAAGAAACACATGAATTTCGATTTCGAAAACTTGACTTATTTTTATTGATCTTGCAAAATGAACCTACAATCCGGTTTAATGAACTAAAGGACCAGTCGGCCAAGAGACAAGTGCAAAGCATCTTCAAGCAAACAGAGAGCTTAATCGAGCAACTGAGATTAGAAAAAAAGGCACCAAAATAGCTTGAAAGAAAAAAGAAGAAACAATGAAGCTTATAAAATTAGCGTTTTTAGTGAACCTATTGGCAGTTGCTTTTGGTTCAATTCTGTCAACATTCACTTTGATCACTACCAATCCGAACGGTTCTCCGCTGACTATATACTCTGTCGTGACATTGCCTGATCCAACAACTACTCCTACTACAACTGGAGCTACCACAACTACTGGGGCTGCTACAACCACTCCTACAACTACTCCTACAACTACTCCTACAACTACTCCTACAACTAATCCTACAACTACCAAGGCTGCTACAACGACTCCAACCACTACTACTCCAACAACTACTGCCAAAACAAGCACATCAAATAGCATTAGCAGCACAGGGACTACAACAGGAACTGCCACTGACACAGCAACAGGAGCTAATGAAGTGATTACTTCAACAATTACCGAATTTACAACTGACCCAAACGGCCAAACCATCACTCTGTACGTTGCGACAACTTACACCGGCACACCAGCCAAAGTGTCTTCTTCCTCTGGAAGTTCATCGGCAACTGGTACAACTACTGGCACTACAACAGGAACTGACACCACAAACACTGCCACCACAGCAACTGGATTGTCTAGTTCTTCCAGTGCCAAAGCCGCTGCTGCTGCGATCACCGACTCCAGTGATCTAACAAAACCAGATCCATCTACGAATCTAACACCATTACCTTCTTCCCCAGTTACCACATTGTCTATGGAAACTTTAATGACCATGAAACTGGCTTATACAACATACACCACAACAAGAGCCAAAACGTCAATGTGGGTCACATTAACTACTGATGGATATGTCACTGTCTTTGAAACAACTTTTGCTCAAAGATTTACATCACAGTACAGTGCTTCTGTTGTGCCTTCTTCTGGGTCCATTGGAATGGGTACATTGACTGGTACTTATGGGGTTGTCAAACCTGATTTGAAAGTCACTTATGATAACAATGCTATTGGTAATGTTGCTAGACAAGGTTTGTTCATGACTTTGCTTACCTCAATTATTTCACTTTTCATGTTTTTCATATGATTTTGAATAAATTGAGGTCAATACGTCACAAGTGAATGGGATCCAAAGTTTTGCACAAAAAGAATGGGCTTTGCAATGGCCGAATATATAGGTTTTCGAATTAAAAAATTGTGTAACAGTTTGAAATTGTACTTTTTAAACATTTAGTTCTTTTTTATACTACTCTACTTTGAAGTTACTTAATTATAAACCTCTTTCAAAGATTTTGCAAAAATATCCAGACCCTTCTGCAAAGTCTCGTCATCAATAATCAAAGCAGGCACAAATCTGACTGTTGATTTCCCAGCAGTAATCACAAGTAAACCGTTGTCTCTGCATTTTTGGATCAGTTGTGTTGGGGCCTCTTTGAACTCACACCCAATCATCAATCCTTTACCTCTGACATCAGTAATTAGATCTGGATAATTGGATTGCAGTTCTTTCAAATAGCTCATCAATTTGCCACCTTTTTGGTTAACCTTAGACAAGAAAGTTTCATCTGCGATAGTCGAAACAATGTAGTTGGAAATTGCACACGCCAAAGGGTTCCCACCATAAGTCGTCCCATGGTCACCAACTTTCAACGCATCATTGATTTTTTCATTTACACACGTTGCAGCAATTGGGAACCCGTTTCCTAAAGCTTTGGCAACTGTGAAAATATCTGGGTGAGCTTCCTTCGGCAAATATGAGTGTGCCCATAATTTCCCTGATCTTCCCATCCCACACTGGATTTCGTCATAAATTAATGGGATATCAAATTTGGAATTTTGCAGTACAGATTTCAAAGTGATCAGTGTGTCCACTGGAATTGGGAAAACACCACCTTCACCTTGAATAGGTTCAATGATGCACCCAGCGTATACGTCTTGTTGGGCTAAATCCAGTTTCCCTTGAAATTTGGTCATTATGTCTTGTAAAGTTGCAAACTCGACCCCAGGGATCAGATCACCAAAGGGAGTTCTATATTTTGGATTATAAGTAACACTCAGGGCACCCATGGTTCTGCCGTGGAAAGAGTTTTCAAAAGCTAGGAATTTTGTCTTTAAAGGACTTTTACTAATGGAGTACTTTTTGGCAAACTTGATGGCTGCTTCGTTTGCTTCAGTACCGCTATTGCAAAAAAACACTTTGGATATATCGTTTTGACCGTCAAATTCTTTTGTCTTGGAGACCATTAGTTCACTCAATTTCAACGCTTCTTCGTTATAGTAAAGATTGCTCGAGTGCACAATTTTGTTCGCCGACTGCTTATATATAATGTCTGCAATTTCTGGATTACAATGGCCCAATGAGGTAACGGCGATACCACTGGTGAAGTCAATATACTCTTTTTTGTGATAGTCGTCGTACAAATAACAACCAGACCCTCTGGTAATGACCAAATCATTAGGTCTTGCGTAAGTAGTCACCTGAGTTTTGCTTGCTTCGGTGATGAAATTTGGAGACACGGTAGAGTACCATTGTTTGTGTTTTAGCACATCGCGTAAGATGTTTTTGTGACAGTTTTTCAGCATTATTTTTGTGTTTTTAGGTGGGGATATTCTTAGAGTAAAGAGCTTTTGGTTTGTTGATTCTTTCTTGAATTGATTATTGAATTGATTAAAAAAAATATCAAAGTTACAAAGTTCGATAAGCTAGTGGTTTATATATGTTATCGTTTTATAAGTCGTGCTGATTTCTTATCTCTACGAAATTACGCGCGCGCCAATTGAGATCTAAGATTATTTTTTTTTCCACATCGCAATTACTCGGCACCATTTGCCGAACCAGGGATCGTAACAAGAAATCTTCAGTAAAGCGAGTGTTCGATGAGTCACCACAAACCAAACATCACTCACTCCTTGTACCACGACAACAATGATGGATCAGCGGTTCTTCTTCCGGACAACAACTTCATCCCAATGATCAAAACAGCCACCGCAAGGCAAATCAAACCTCCAATCAAATACGTGATACCCAAAAAGTCATTGTACCCACCAACGCGCGATCCATGTGTCAAGAAAAACGCTTTTTTACCCTTGTACATTTTCACTGGCCAGTTCAATTCGATATCCAGCTCATAAGTCCCACTTTCCAATTTCTTCTTTTCACTTGATCTCCCCAACAATTTAGAGAAAACAGGCAAAGCTGGATTATCCATCCAATTCTGGAATTCTTCCCAAGTGGAGATATCAGGAACATTGGTGGAATTATACCCGTTTGGAAATTTTTTGGCCCAGAATGGTGGAGGTGCGATCTGATCATAAGATAATTTAGTTTTCTTGAATCTGTCTGGATTAGTGCTCCACGAAATCCCCTTGTTTGTCAAATCATAACTGTTTGAACTGTTTTCTGTATTGGTTAAACTCAAATCAAACGAATCGTTAAACATTGCATTCGCAATCAACCCACATGGATAAAGCTGTTTACCGTTGTCATCTTGGTGCAAAACTTTGCAACTGATACCTGTAGATTCTTTGACATCGGAAATGGAGGTTTCCACCCCATTGATTTGATCTTCATTAAAGGAAAGTGCGTATCTTCTGTGATTTGGATAGAAATTTTTCACCAAGTAACTCATATACAATGGGTGTGGCAATTCGTATGGGGTAGTAAATTTTAATGTACAAGTACCGTTTTCATCACCCATGTACTCGCTGGAAGAGTCTAATGGAGTGTATTTCCATTGTGCATCAAACACATAGCTTTTGTTTGTTTTATGGAAGTGGGTGTCCACGTATTCAGTCGGAATCGTTCCGAAATCGTCCTGTGGTGCCGAAGTAGAGCACTCTTGATAGTATAAGATGACTTGGTCGGTTCTTTGGTACATGGCAAGAAGAATCCCACCAAATAATATGAAAATCCCTGCTAATACCAGATAAATAGTCAAAGTCAACCTTGGTGTGAAAATGGGATTGTAACTTGGAATTCTTTGTTGCGTAAACGGCGTGTCTTTAGGTCTTCTGCTGTGTGGATCTTTTTTTACTTCGAACTCGTCATCGTCTTCAAATTCACTTGCATCAATTTCTTCCTCTTCTGGAACAACATCCTCTTGAGACCCGTTTTTGTTATTGTTAAAATGATTCAAGCTCGATAACTTGAACCCTCCGTTTTTGAATTTGAAAAAATCACCCAAATTCTTACCTTTCGAAGCAAGCTGGCTGGACATGTTGTTTCAAAGGGCGGGACTTGACGTGCTTGTGATTTCCTTTATAAGTTTTTACCAAAGGACTCAAAGTATCAAATGAGCTAACCTAGGCGTTGGGGTCTTTACAGGGGTTTGACTGGCGGTGGAGATGATATTTGATCTGAATAGAAAGAGGATTAACAATCAAACTCATTGTTCATCATCGATAAAATCAAATTGATCATTGAACAAAAACGACGAGAACCATAGAAAAGCC
The DNA here is from genome assembly GCA_000585475.3 of Hanseniaspora vineae. Lineage (NCBI taxonomy): Eukaryota > Fungi > Ascomycota > Saccharomycetes > Saccharomycodales > Saccharomycodaceae > Hanseniaspora > Hanseniaspora vineae. The sequence continues at coordinate 41,525 of JFAV03000006.1, forward strand.
AACAAAAAAAAAAAATATCCGAGGCAATAAAAATATGGAAAGTTTGTTACCCAGCTGTGAGGCTAGCTGCATAATTAAGCTCCCGAGCTGACGTTAAAGATGAGATGATTGTAATCAATTAATTAATAAAGCATTTCAATAGATGGGCATATCCACAGCAGCCTCACCTTTTTAAGCAAATTTGCATATTAAAAGTAGAGTTATGTTATTATGGTGTTTTCTAGGTTTCTTACGAGTAAAATTCAAGAAATACTATTCAAAAAAACAAGGATAATTTTCTTATTTTGGGTTTTCTTTTGCGCATGAAGGGATGCTATAGTTAGAATATGTCTAAAGCGTAAAGATGTGCTTGATTCCTGGTTTACTTTGAGCAATCGCCTTTAAATTTCAAACATGCCTTATACTTTGATCATTAAGTTTTCGAAAAAATGTTTACTTTTTAAGCATAAATTTGATACTTGAAGGCAGCGGTGTTCAACTGAGAAATATGTAAAAACTTAATTACAAAAATAAACAAAAGAAGAGCCAAACTTACAATTAATATATTGGTGCATTACACTCTTTCGCAATTAAAATTAATACAACTACCTATATATAAAAAGCCAATTAAAAATATCAAAAGACCTCCTCTGCTTTTCTCGTCTTAATCAATCTTGGATACAGCAACCAGATACCTTGTAGTCCCAGAATACTAACAACATACAAAAAAGGCAGTATGGAGTAGCCCAAATGATGAACAAAAATACCACAAACCCATGGAATCACTGCTGTTCCTGAAATTCCCAACGAAATAGAAATACCAACACTTTCCACTTGATATTTCTCAGGCAAAATCTCCATCATAACCACATTGACATTTGGGAACAAAGCAGCAAGACCAAAACCAGCTCCTCCCGTGAAAATAGCAAAAATAATGGCAAAAATGCTGTATTTGAATGGAAAAAGCGAGAGTAGGAACATTCCTAAAAATGAAAGGATACTGATGAATCCATATGCTTTATTGGCCGTGTATTCATTTTTGAAGCAACGCGACGTTACAGGTCCCAGTGCGAATCTTCCCAAAGTCAGACCACCCCAAAACCCAGATATAATCCAGGACATTTGTCTTGGGGCTCCATTTTTCACTTTTAATAAATATGTGAATAGCCAAGTCCCCACTGCAGCCTGTGTTCCTTGATAAAAAAACACGTATGAAGCATACAGAATGATGATTGGCTGTTTGATCAAATGTGAAATAGAGTCGTCTCCGTCAAACATGTCTTCTTCTTCTTCTTCTTCTGCTAATGTTGAATCAGTGGTGCTTTCAGTCAAGTCCTCCTGCAACGAGCTTTTCGCAACCAAGTAGTTGTACTTTGCACCTGATTCGTGTCTGAATGCCACAAGAGACATCAGTGTTCCAATGATTGCTGCTATCAAGGGCAGATAAAAAATCTTATTCCAATTGGTTTCATCATAATGGGTTGCCACTAGTGGTGTCACTATGGAGGCTACACCATAAGTTCCGTGAACTATCCCCATAATCTCATTCTTAGACTTCACAAAGTTCCCAAAAAGAACATTAGCAGTGGAGTCCATCAATCCAATACCAACACCAATAGGGAAAAAACAAAAACAATAAATGGGGAAATATGGTTTTAATGACAGTATGCCGATAAAGACAATAAAAAGAGCACCGGAACCAATGAAAACTCCACGACGCCCAACCAACTTGTGTACTTTCCCATTGACAAAAGCACTGATGGTATACCCAAGCACTTGCATAATGAAAATGTACGAAACTGAAAGTTCCGATACTTGGTAGTGTTTGGTCAGCAGCGGCATCAAACTTCCTGTTGTTTGATCGTTCATTCCAAAAATGGTAAACATTAAGACACATGAGACCACCTGCAAGTAGATTAGTTTGCATTTTTCATAGTCCAAAGGGTACAACACGACTTGTGTTGGGGTGTCACCGTCCATATAATAGTCGGTGGTGTAGCACCCGTTGCTTGTGTTGTGAGGAACATCTATGATCTCCACATCCAAAGAAACGGGGCTGCTGCAGATTCTGTCGTTTTCGTTGGCGAGTTCTGTTGTGTGTGCGAACGCGTCAATTTTTTGTGTGCTGTCGACAGAAGCCAAAAGCCTCGCATCAGTGTCATCCATAAAGGATAATGATTTTTCAGACACAGAAGTTCCTACCAATGTAGGTGCTTGTGAGTTCGTTTCATTCAAGTAGTTTTGAAGCCTTTCATCGTGAGACATTTCCAAATGACAGCTCCGGTGTTGTTTAGTGTTATTGGATGTCTCTATTTGAGGATTCTAGACTATTGTTTTGATTGTAAATTCTTTTAACAAAACGGCGACTTATCTCACAGAAAATATATAAGTTCTCCATAAGCTTTAATATAAACTCACATGTGCCAATCAGAAAAAGAAATGTCCAATCGGACCCTTCCATCAAGCATCACCTTTTCTTGCGGCATTTCTTATCAAACTTTTCTCGATGAGGAAAGTGTGAAATATCGACCCCAGTGCCGAGATCTAACAGTATTCCGTAAGTTTCCTGGGTGTTTCCAGGCTGCACTGCGCGATCTGCGTCGGGATTATACCACAATTTATCCGTTTGAGTACTTTTTTTTTTTTTTGTATCGTTTCTTTTTTTAATCACGACGCGACTGGCAAACCGACGTTGACGTTTTTGTTTTTTAGCTTTGAAATGTTCCTGAAAGTTTAGATGTTGCTCGGTCTGTGTGTGACCGAACGAAACCTAAAATTTTCAACTATACTCGGTGTTCGGATTGCTTTTAGTCAATGATTGTATCTAGCTATCAACAGCAATGATAACACTTCATCAGAACTTTTAGCACTTTGATTAAAGCTACTGTAAGGCAATTGCTTCGAAAGAAAAACTGTATTAAAACAATCAGTCAAGACCAATTATCTTTTATTAAAAGGAAGCAAAAAGAAATTGGCAAGGCCGTACATTAAAGCTAATTTATTGCACTGCATAGAAACTCAAATTTGGTGTAAAGTTCCTGATTGCAACTTTTTTCCAAGCGAACAATGAGCTCACATAAAAGAAACACAGGGCTGGGAAACAACAACGAAAATGCTATGAAAAGGATGTATGGGAGCAGTGCAGTCAGTGGCAATCACAGTTTGGCTTCACCAACATCACAAATACTGCCCTCTGCTTACAATCATAGTAACCCGAAATACACAAATATTAACACCACAGTGCAGACTAACGGTTCTGGTTCTTTTGATCCCAACAACAACAACAACAACAACAACAACAACAACGGCAATGGCAGCTCATCCAAGCACCATCATACATACAGCAATGCATCGAGTCCGAAAAGTCGGAGTCCCTTGTCATCTTTTCAGGACAAAAACAGTTATGGGACAAGCAGCAACAGTTTCCATAGTACTAGTAACCATCTGAGTCAACCTTCAAGAAACCCATCCATTAGCGGCGGCGGCCGCTCCACATACAACAATTCCAAAGGTTTAACATATTCATTAAAAGTGCAAAAAGAAGTTTCTAGTATAGACAAAATCAACGATCCACTGGCTAATACATTGGTTGTTGCTGGTAAAAGTCATTTAGGATTATACCGATTTGAGCCACATCGGTATGGGTCCATATATCTTGTGCGAGACATATTTCAATCAAGCAACAATGGTCAGAACAACCATGGTAGTTTTAGTTTTGGGAAGTCATCATCATTAACCTCTTCGTCATGGAACGCTACAAAGAAAAAAACTAGTGGAATGCTCAGCACAATCTGTGATGTAAAAGCAGGTTTCGGCGTTTATTCTACTTATGTGGCAACAACCAGTACTTCTACGGCGGTTTCTTTATATGACGTGAAAAGAGCAGATACACCACTTGTAGGCAAATTAGCAGAACATACCAGATCTATTAACTCATTTGATTTCCATATGGGTTCACAACAAAACAGTATGTTCATTACAGGGGGGCAAGATGGTACAGTAAAGCTTTGGGATTTGAGGAAAACAGGATCATCAACAAGAACGAATAAATCTGATATCTCGATTAATACAATGTCTGACTCTGTAAGAGATGTGAAATGGTGCCCCGTTTGGGGAGGAAATGACATGAATCAAAATCAAAAAGAACATGGGTATCGTGGGAACCAAGATCAAATGTCATCAAGTAGCGTTAATGAATTTGGTATGAGCGCACATTCTAGTTTTAGCCATTCCCTGAGCAACATTGCAAACTCACATCAGAGCTTTGATGGTAATAAAGCATCTGCTTCCTCGATTACTTCAACATCCTCTCTCAACAATGGTAATTATTTTGCCTCAATACACGATTCTGGTAACCTACTAATTTACGACTTAAGAAACTATGCACAACCACAAAGGAAAATCAATGCACATTCGGGACCGGGTCTTTGTATGCATTGGCATCCTTCTGGAGACTACATTATTACCGGTGGAAGAGATGGGAAACTCTGTCTTTGGTTTGTTGGTGAGGGCAAACCAACTTTTTTCCCGGAACAAGTTATGAATGTTGGACAACCTGTGAGTAAATTGAAATTCCAGCCATTTTTGAGAAATAACTCTCCAAATTCAATCACCGAATCCAAATTTGCAATGAGCCCCTTAGGAGATGCCGCAACGGTTTCAATCTACTCATTAGCCAACAGGTTTATTCCGAAAAACGTTCTTGTGACAGAAAACAGTTCTTTAGGATTTGTATGGTATGATGAAAATATGATGTTCAGCATTGACAAGGGGAATATTATCTCAGGGTGGGACATTTCCAAAGAAGCAGACCAACTTTCAAACATGCATAAAAATTCTTTGAAATGGAGGGACATTGAAGGTGACGGTTTGGTGTTCATTTCTCAAAAAAATTCCAGCAACAAAAGTCTTGAAGCACCTCGCAGCGTGTCTGCTGTTTCACATGTGGCTGCTCCTCATGCGATGAAGACATCTCACACTCCGAATGTTTTATCAAAAAGCAAACACAGGCTGAGCACTAGCACAATGTCAGGCTTGCTAAATCCTAAAAGCAGCTCTATGGCAAACAATCTTGTAGGATCGACCTTAGCAACTAGTCCGAAACAGATTATGCGGTCAGTGCCGGACATACAGCATTTAAAGCGTTCACCAACGCCACCTTCACCACAGCCACACCATTTGTCAAAAGCTGCCTTGCTCAAAACATTCACACAATCAAGTCTGAAACGAGCCCACTCATCATTTTCGGCTAACGCATATTCAAGACCGTCTACTCCTGTTCCGTTTGCTCAGCCAATGGGTATTGGAAATAGCAGTTCTCCTGTTTTGATGGGTCATCACGGTCACAATCCGGCGTTTGGTTCGATATCCTCATCTACATCAAGCGCAATCACAAATGAGGAAACAGCACTTTTGAACGAATACAAGTCTCCGAAAATTTTGACATTGGATTTACCTTTTATTTTCAACATTATAAGAACAAAAACATTGAACAACTCCCCAATGCAAGCTCAAGAATCAGCAAAACTCTCGTCTGCGCTGAAAGAATCTCCGACGGAAGTTTTCAAGTTTTTGGCAAGAGAGCTTAAGTTTTCAACGCAAAAGGAAATCGATGACAAATTGCAGTTGCAATATATTGAGGAAAAAAAAATTCAAGAGCAACATGGCTTAAAAATGTTGAGATCTGACGGTGTTGGGTCTACAGATGAAAATGGACAGGATAAGGAGGAGGACAAAGATAGAAATGATTTGATGAAAAGGTTAGGAATTTCCAATACATGGTCTTTAGCCGATCTTGAAGGCAAGAGTGAAAACAAGAAACTTTCAGCGGAAAAACCTACAAAGGATACTACAAAAGACAGCCATTTCAACGAGCACGATTTTGATTCCAACGAAATTGATCGTACCGACTCTACAAAAACAGAGCGTCATCGCAAAAATTCTACCAACCCAGCAATCACTTTTGCAAAAGTGCCCAAACCTGATAATGATAGTAATCCGATTGCAAACATGCGTTCTCATCAAAACAAACATTTATCTACATCAAAAGAACAACAGACTCACCAAAAAATCGAAAAGAAGAAGAAAATAGAATTGGAAATGAATAGCCTTCTGGAACTTATAACAATTGCTGATCACAATGCAGAAACGCATCTTTCTATTGAAGATTTGGCAAGCTTCAAGATTTGGATTATGATTAGGGATTCTTTGTTGTGGAGAGTGAAAAAACTTGCCGCAAGCGTTGAAGAGGGATCAAGCATGCTCGAAAAGATTGATAATTACATTTCTAAAACTCAGGAAAGCAATGGGTTTGAGTTCGATGATCAAATAGAAACCACTGAAAAAATTGGACCAAAAGATAGAAGAAACACGATGAATAATTTTGATGGACAAGGGGTGACATTTAATGATCAGAGCAAGTTAGAAGGCGAAACTTTTAGCCGTGAAAGCAGTTTTTCAGGTTCTTTAAATTCTCATGAAGGCTCTTTTGAATATGAATATGGCCAACACATGGCGTCCAGAAAAAACTCCAAGTCTGCAAGCGATGTGGGCAGCAGCAAGTCAATACTGGAAGGGATCAGAGAAAAACTGAAGAGTGCTTCAAAGGTGGTAGATAATGAGCATGCTTTGAGCGATGACGATGCCGAAGAGGAGACAGTAGAAACTGATGGAAAACATGTGTTGTCTGGTTCAAAACCTGCGCAGATAGCCCAGAGACGTCATTCAAGAACGTCTTTTATTGACACTATGATGAATAGTTTGCGTTCTGGAAAAATTGATATTGACAACGAGTTTCATTACAGGAAAAACTCTATAAACCCTCTGCTGCAGAGATCTCCAACGTTTTCCGCCGTGCCCCATTCACCTCAAAGTGTGGGGAGCTCTTTATTAACAAGAGAAATTAAAGGACTAACTGATCCTACTGTTGGCAGCAGTTCATTGCTTAGTGAACATTTGACGTGCGCAAAATCAGTTACAGAGAATAAAAACAAACTAGGTGCATTTGTTGAACCATGGGCTCCTGAAATTTTGATTAAAAAAATATACAGTCAAGCCGTAGACAGCGGGAATGTGTTGCTTTCCATGAGCATTCTTCTTTTGTTTCAAGATCATTTCAATATCACCACCAAAGATGTGGTGAAAATAGCAGTTGATGAATTTATGAAAATTTTGCACAAATATGAGCTGTTTGAGATAAGTGCGGAACTATTGAAATACTGCCCATGGGGAGAAGAAATTGCGGGTGAAGACGAAGCTTCTACTGGTCAGTCCGCAATCTGTTTATATTGCGACAAATGCCACAAACTGCTTGTAAACGAAGCCAGTAAGAAAAAGCACATAGAAGAAAATGACGAGTGTATCAAATTTGGTTACTGGTATTGTGACAATTGTAAGAAACCAAACACACTATGTGCGCTTTGTGAAAGACCAATCAAAAAAATGGCTGTTGGTGCTTTGGAATGTGGTCATCTTGGCCATCCAGAATGCTTCCACCAGTGGTTTGTTGTAGAGCAAATGGAACAGTGCCCCAAGGGATGTGTTGCAGAACTATTAACTATGTGAAATTGTATCTGTACATGTAATCATCAAACGCTTCCCAGTATCCATTTTGAATCACAATATCGTTATGCTTTCCAAGTGGGAATCTTTTCAGAATCTTTTCAGAGCTGTTGCACAGTTTGTACAATTCCACTGAGTGATCTGGTGGCACGATTTCATCTTTTTCTGAGTTCAAAAATAAGAATGGCGTTTCTGGACCAACTTTGGATATTATGGCTTCTGAGTCCCACACTTCGTGGCACAGCAAAGTGAATCTTTGCATAAATGGCATCAGATACGGTATCACTTTGCGGACTGAAAGAAAAGTGTTTTCCAAAATGACACCTTGGACCAAATCTTGATATTTATGAGCGATATGTATGGCGACAGCACCTCCAATCGAAGTTCCTAATAAGACCTTTTGTCTCTGTTTGTGAAACTCGTCTTGCTCTATGTGATGCATGATGCATTCCACATCCATTCTGATACCTTGCTCTGACGGCGTTCCCTCAGAGTAGCCGTATCCTCTGTAGGAAAATATGAAAACAGAGGCATTGTACTCGTGATACAAGTAGTTTATTCTTGCTAAAGACTGTCCTATATTCCCTGCATTTGGTCTTAGTATTATTATAGTTGTTTTGCTCTGTGGATTTGGGAAATCATAGCACTGTAACCGAATATTGTCAGAAGTTTTCAAGAAAAACTCTTTGAAATTCAAGCCAGGATATGACTCACTCGTGGGCTTTTCGACGTAATCTCTTGCCTGTCCTGCCCACGATGGGTACACCAACTTGTTTTGGTAGAGGTACAGAGCTGCAACTGAAACGGAGAGGGTGGTAATTATCCCTCCAAACACCATCTTGAAAACTGTTGTAAAGTTCATAGGTCAAGGGCCTTGTTCAACTTGGAGGTAATTCTTGTTCCGTTTAGGGGATGCTGTTTTACTAGATGAGTGCTTAAATGTGTACATAGTTGTAAATACAAACATGGAGCGTTATCAAAAGTGCAAAGCCTTTGTTTTTGTTTTTCCCGGCAGCTTTTCCGCTCAGCTGGGCAATTGATAACGCGTCGTTTGCAGCGTCAGCCGGCCAGCCAACAGAGGGCCTGGCTTGTACTGACAAGGCTTACCTAAAATCTTTCGAAAAGGACTTGGCCTGCTAAACGATCAGGTGCATTACTGGCTGATCACACGACCAATCAAAGTTCACTAAGCTCTTTCAACTGACCAGTGACCTCGTTGCATATTCTTTTAATCTCTCTAATTTCCATTTTCTTGAAAGCCAATTGATCCTCGAGTAGCATGATAAGAGATTCCCGCGTTTGGTGGGGCCTGTATTCGTTTAGCAGATGGTGTATGTTGATAAGAATGACTCTTATATGCTCTAGCTTGACCTCGTATTTGGAAGGATCCACACTCAAAAGTCCTGCCAATTCCAAAAAATTCAACAACAAGGTTTTCAAAAGAGTTTTCAAATTGTTTATTTTGTCTGAATAGTCATCGGAGTCTTTGTATAGTTGTTGAATTCCCATTTTGGCCAAGTCAGGTAGTTCGTCTTCAATTTGCCATATGTTACCAAATGATCTAAACTGGCCGGATTTGGGCAGGGAAGGCGGTATAAGATATTGTAGATCGTCGTTTGTGGCTTCAAGCTCGCTCAAAAGACCTTCTATATCTTCTTCATTTGCAGGTTGAGCAGACTCTGCTCTGCGTTTTGCTTTCAAAGCTTGTAGTTTGTCTATATTCTGTTGTGTAAAATACTTGTAGAAAACCGGTGGGCGTGGATACAAAGCTGCCACATTGTTGGAGTCGGTAGCACTCATTTGTTTTTTTTGGTTTATCTACCTGGTTGATGTAATGTTCTGTCTGCTTGATACGAAAGTGCTATGGACTTTTCTGATGTTTTCTGTCAAGCTTGTTTTGGTGGAGAGTCGCTAACTTTGTTTGTTGCCTTGAGGGTTCCTTTTTTTTCCACGTGCAATCGTTTTTGGTGACATTCAAGTTACAAGGCAAAAAAAAAACACGCGAGAGTGCTCTGAATTTCAAGTTTTGACCTGAAAGAACAAGTATTAGTAAGCCCCAGAGCGAAAAGCAGCAACACGACTGAAGAGTAGACGCTCACACTAATAACCATGAGTGAGGACCAACATATGGACGTTGACAACGAAACACAAAGCCATTCCACAGAACACAGCCATAGCCACGAACCAGTGAACACGGATCAACCACAGCAGGAGGGCGAAAAAAGGTTTACCATTAAGAAATGGACTGCTGTTGGGTTTTGGTCCTGGGACATGGAAGTTGAAGACTGTCCTATTTGCAGAAACCACTTGATGGAACCGTGCATATCTTGTCAGCAAAACAGTATGACTGATGCCCAGGTGGAGTGTCCTGCAGCATGGGGTGTGTGTAATCACGGGTTTCATTTGCACTGCATTAACCAGTGGTTGACAACGAGAAATGTTTGTCCATTGGATAACCAAGTGTGGAAGTTCAAGAAGTATGGGAAATAGGCGACGTCTTTGTGCCAGAGTTGCAATATTTTGATAGAAGGAAAAGACACAGTTGAGACTATGATAGGTTTATGTGTAGTGAGTTTACGAATGTATATTGATCTATCTAAATGTATAAAAGGTGCACTACAAAAGAGAAAAGAAGTGTCTTGGTCTTGATTTTGCTCTTTCACCCTGCTAAATTTCACTTCGCCAAGGCTCACTCCGCTAGGGCTCTGTTAACTTGAAGTATTATAATAAGCATTATTTCTATTGAAAACCCCCCACATACACCAAAAAGTACATTTTGCATCAATCTGGGCTAAAATTTCTGTTTTCCATGGCAACTCAGTGTTGTACTCATACTCGACGAAAAAAATATATGACCAATTTTTATCCTTTATCGAACCCAAAGGTCTACTGGAAATCGAAGTCATATTTATATTGTATTTCTGGAAAATGTTTAAAACATCTACCAAACTCCCGGGTCCCTCGCGAGTTGTCGTGAATGTCAACAATGTCATCATTTGAGACCTTAGATCCAGTAATTGGTTTTCCTTAGACTGTGGATCCTTGATCAATGCAAGACCTCCGCCTTTTTGCAAGACTAGGAACCTTGTTGTGTTTCCCTTCAAGTCGTTTATACCTTCTTCTATGATGTATGCTTTGTTCAACATTGCCCCGATTTTGGACCCAATAGCCAAACTTTTCTTCCCGTATAGCTCGTAATCTTGCAGAGCCAATTTGATGGCTTCGGCAGTGGAGGTGCAGTCGATTTTGTTTAGAAACTTTCCCTTCAGTTTGCTTTCCATGTACTGGGACACCTGGCCCCACACTTGTGGATGTGAATAGAGATTTTCATAGATTGGTTCATTTTCCGCAGAGCTTTCCACAGAGCTTTCCGCAGAGCTTTCCGCAGCAGAGGTGTACAGCTCTCCAAGCTCCTGTGTTGCAGTCACCAAGCAGTGTTCAATTGGCACGTACTGCTCGGCAACGATGGTCAATGGCGGCACGATTCTCGTTGCAAAATGGTCTTCACCAGAAGAACAGGCCGGCTTTTGTGCATCGAGTTTGCTTTCGTTTTCCAAATTGTTAATGATATTGTCTCTGATCAAGTCATAAGTGAACACAACTTGTCCGTTTGTCGAGTTTTCAAATGGAACCACACAGTAGTCCACCGATTTGTCTTCCATGACTCGTGTGAAACACTCTGGGATGGTTTTTAATGGAAGCAACTCTGCCCGGTCATCTTGCTTAAATTGCTGTAGCACAGCCTGGTGCGTGTATGTTCCTACTGGCCCTAAAAAGACTACTTTGGTCATTGCTGCTGGTGTTGGATTTCTCTTTCTACACTGTCGAGATGAGTCAGGGCGTACTTATATATGTATTTGTGCTAAGATCTGTGTTTTAGTTTTTTTGGCAGCGGTCAATTTTTTTTCGGGAGTCGACGGCATAGCTTCGGTCCGTTGTTGTTATCCGGTTTCGGCTCTTGCACGGTGAAATCCTTCGGTCTTGCAGATAAGCCGCATTTAAGCGACTTTAAAGGCACGAGCGATACTAATATGAGTGATAGCAACTTCAGGGAAGTAAGTTATATTTACATTTTACCGGAAAGTAAGAGCTATTATACAAGTACTTGCTGATTGCATGGAATATGTACAAACTTGCGGGTGGCTAGCATTTGTTATGTGGAATGTGGTGTTTTAGTTTTCCAAACTCTGAGCCAACTCAATCAACAACTCAACATTAAATCCTTCTCCTCCTTTTGTAAAATCTCTCAACAATTGCACCCTCTTCCCGGCCATTCCTTTTGTTTCCCCCATACATCCATAAAATCTTTGTAAATTCAACAACAATAATTGTGCATCTTGCATTGAAACATTACAATTCGGTTCCACTATCCCGTTCATCAACACAATATCTTTATCTTCATTTAACAAATCCGTATAATAACTCATTGTAATATGTGGTCTTGCATATTCTTTATGTAACTTGAATTCCGCAAGGGAAGTGATCATGCAATGAACCGTTGTTGGTCCAACGAAATTCCACTGAACATAATGCAATTCCATCCCTTGACTACTTTCCTTCTGTGTAGTAGAAGTAGTAGAAGTAGAAGAAGAAGAAGAGTCCAATTCCCTAGGTAAGGGCAATACAAATGCAGGATTCTCCCTTGCATTTTTGTACATTGGTTTGAAAATTCCCTGTGGAATAACTGCATGTAAAGTGTTATCTTTATTAGCAAATCTGGCTCTCCACAAAAATTCAATTTCTTGTTTACTCAATTGTTTGATTTTGTCTAGTTGCAAATAAGAGTCAAGAGTTTTGAAAGGTTTTTGTTCCAATGAGGAATCAATGGGTCCTTTGGAAATAGTCTTGTCCTTGGAGAAATTCTTGCTCATCTTGTCTTGATATTCTTGTAAATCTTTCAATGGATCTATTTTATTGAATTTTTTTTTTTGTTCAGAGATTTGGTCTTGTAAATTTTTTTTCAAGTCTTCTATAGTAGCAAAACCTTGTTCTTTGGCTTTTAGAAGTAATTTCTCTTTATATTTCTCTTCAATTGTTTTTTCTGTTAACGAAGAGGAGTAATTATGAGTGGATGATACGAGTGTGCTTTTCTTCTTCAATAATTGTGGTTTGATACCTCCTCCTAAACGTGATATTCTGCTTGTATACATTTGTGATTTATAAGTTTTTTCCAGTTTAAAAAAAGAGTTTCAATATAAGATGGTATTTTTAGATACGTTCTTCTACAGAAAAATATATATAACTCAATTCATTCATAAAGTAGATGTTGAATCTTGAGAATACATACTTTGTTCATTATATGAGAGAGAGAGAGAGAGAGGAAGAGAGGAAGAGAGAGAGGAAGAGAGAGAGAGAGAGACAGAGAGAGAGAGGAAGAGAGAAATTGAAGCTAAAATATTGAATACGTCGGGTAACAAACTATATTATGGGGTTTTTTTTTCTTTGTATCACATGACATTCATAATTATTGTTTTTTTTTTAATAATGCGCAAGTCACATGTTGACCAAATACACTAATCATTACCCGCTCCTTCACACTCTTCTCTTTCTTTTTTTTAATTAATTAATTAATTCATTGATAAAAACATAAACCCATACACCCTCTACGCAGTATATATGTAAAACTAATTACCCAGACACTTTATGATATAGATATATATACATATATATGTACATATACACACGCATAATATAAACTATTTTAGGACTAATTATTGCGTTGTGTGTATATATACACACACACTTTACAGTTTTTTACTCTTTTTCCTCATCTTTTGAATGACTTTTTTTTTTTTTTCCCATCTTTTGAATGACTTCTAGAAGACTTCTATAGAAGCCTTTACACATTGTATATCTTTTTAAACTGTGTATCTATACTCTATACTCTATACTCTATACTTTATACTCTGATTTAATTAAACCAAATGACTTTAATAACTAATGACTTTAATAACTAATGACTTTAATAACTAATGACTTTTAAAATATTTAATATATAAGAGATTGATTAGATCATTGTGACTAGTTCAAGTAGGAGAGAAGAGTAAGAAGAGTAAGGAGAGTAAGGAGAGTAAGGAGAGTAAGAAGATAAGGAGATAAGGAGATAAGAATGTTATCAATGTGCTTGTCATACTTGAAAATGATCTTATTCACGCCTTCTTCATCTTCTTCTTCTTCTTCTTCTTCCTCTTCCTCTTCATCTCTTGTTACACTCATCAAGGCTTAATTTTTAACTCTGTCTCTCTGTACACTGTCTTTTTGTATATATACTGTAAAGTTTACCGAACCTGAAAAAAAAAAAACAATGAAAAAATGGAGATTTGTAAGCGAGTACAAAACAATGAAAAAAAAAGAAAAAGAAAAAAGAGTCATACTGAGGTGAGTTATTCTTAGCCTTTCGAAAGGCATTGGTATATTTAACTATTTAAATATTAGATGCATAAGATACACAAGATACACAAGATACACAAGATACACAAGGGCATTGCCTATGAAAATTACCTTGACTTCATAGAAGAATCCCAAGAAAAAAAACAGTCAAGGCACTAATATACCACACACTAAAAGTCTTATTCGGAAAGACCAACCGTTGAGTCTATTGCATTCCTTAAGTTGATCACAATGTCATCCAAGATCGAAGGATATGGCAATAATGCGGGGAAACAATTATTGACAGACTGCAATTATGTGTCATTGCTACTACTCATAGACAAAGTCAAACCACATTTGAAAGTTTGTTCGCTGAGGAAAAATGCATGGACTACAGTATTAGATCATTATAATAGAAGTGCATCTATTGGATATAGACAAACAAGAACCATTAAAAATAAATTCAATAAGATGAGAAGTTATTTAGAAACTACAGAGCTGAGAGAGCAGCTACGCGTTATGTTCAATGACGAGATGTTATTCAAGCTTCTTGAGAAATTGGATCAAGAATGTAAATTATTTGCAAGAGATCAAATCAAAGCATATTATACAGAACAAGAAAAATTAGAATTACATATACATGAACTGAATATGAAAACAAACAAAGAGTTGAAAAAACAAGGAAGTGCTACTACACCTAGTACTAATACTACTACTACTACTACTACTACTAATAATAATAATAATAATCATAATAATAATAATAATCATGTCATGAGTCATTATACACAGGGATTACGGAAAAGGCCTGCAGAAGAAAGAGAAGAGCAGAGGCAGTATCTTGCAGAGAGTCAGTACAATGGCATAGACGAGGACCACTCGTACCAGAATCAAAGACAACACTACACTAAAACAGCCAAGTTATCATCAATGACAAGCCCAAATTCACAAGCTAATATATTGTCTCCTTCTTCATCAATAGGATCTTCATTATCTGCAACAACAACAACAACACAGTATCAAAGACAAGGCACATATAATACTAACTTACCTTTGGGAACTACTATAAGAGACACTCCTATGGCTAGTACAAGAGACACTCCTATGGCTAGTACAAGAGACACTCCTACTGGCAACACGCACGAAGAAGACGATTCACCCTCGGTGGTTTCTGCCTCGGCAAAATCTCCATCACAAATGGAAGATCCTCCATTGGACTCCATTACTGTTCTTCCAAGGACATCTTTCCAAATGACTCAAAAGAAGAGACAGAAACAACAACAACAACAACAGCAGCAGCAGCTGCTGCATGAGTTTGCTGCTAGTATCTCTGGAAAATCACCTTGTCCCTCGAATGAGTCTGTACATTCTACTCCTTCAACAACGTTCCAGAAAAACACATTGCAAGGAAGTGTTCAGGGAGGTGTTCAGGGAGGTGTTCAGGGAGGTGTTCAGGGAGGTCAAGGAAATGATCTTTTACAAACAATATACCAGTTGTTGAATCAATACGGACACACCACTGCATCTCCACCGGACCATACAATTTCCAAAGCCTCCCCAGCTTATAACCCAGTATCAGAGTCACAAAGACTGGAAATACGCAGTGTGATAAGAGAAGAAATGAGGTCTTTAATGATGGATTTCCAAAAAAATATAGAAGAGAAATTCACAAAACAAGTGGATGATTTGAAAACACTGATATTGGCATCAAATGGGATTGAATTGCCGATTTATAAGAAACAGGAGATGTCTGCTCAAGAGCACCGTGAAGCGGGTCTGCAACAACAATTTAAGGAGGACGAACACAAGGAGATTGGCCTTCAGCTCAATGGTGATGATTCTGGGTCTTCCGATTTGCCTTCCTTGTCGTCATAGCGATGCTCAATGGTTTGACCATCAACTACTGGAGCATCATGAGAGCATATTTAAGAAATACTAGTGTGATTTTCTTAGCCACGCGTTTTTTTTTTTTTTTTTTTTTGATGCCTTGAGCAAGCCCGAGAGTCACAGCATGGCGGGTTTTCAGTGTTTTGTATAACACCTCGTTGATGACAAAGTCCACTGCACAAATAACAGCAAATATACACCAAAGAGTTTTGAACTCCCTGAAACAAGACAAAAGAACAAGCTCTAAACCTAAAAAAATGCATTCCACTGGTAACTTCTTCATGACTCCGAGAAAAAAGACTTTGGCGGCTAGGCATGACGCAGAAAAGTCAGATGCATGGATTATCCCGTTCTCAATTTTCAACTGGATTGCTACTGTGTGTGCGGTTTCAAGACTAATAGGCAACCCACAATGCAACACGCCAGAGTGTCTGAACTGGGGGTTTTTGGCAGCAATTGCAGCAAATTGTTACATCCAGTTATCATATGAACTAGAAAATCGCTTTTGTTTTGCAATGCATTTGGTTGTCCTCCTGATTTGGACAAGAACGACCACAGTAAAACAGATGTTGCTGGTTTTTATTTTGTGTAATTATATTATAATGAAACTGTTATTTTTGGCACTCATTAAATCATCACTATTTTTCAAAAAAAGACAGCTAAATGCAGAATATTTCAAAACAATATACTATTTTTGGTTCTTAACCATTACTATTGTGATGTGCATCAACTGTTGTCAAAAAGACTTTAAAATGTACAAAAATCAAGCGTTGTTTTGGTTACTGTTTTGTGACAACTGGATGCATCAGTTGCTTTTCCTCAAAGAAACAAGAATCATCGCACGCAAGTTACTGCATACGTGCAGCAACTCTGTTCAGCAAGCTTTTCACTTATTTTTGTGCATTGCGGCCAATCCAACCAACACAGAGGAATGAAATCTTTGTGCTGATACATTAGCCTATATATATATCCATTCTTTAATTGCATTTTTTCTTTGCATCAAAGTACTTACGTCAAAAGCGATTATCACAACTTGCTTGTCATGACTTTGGTGTACCACCACCTTATACCGATTTCATTGTAGTACCAATTTTCTTTGTTTGAAATAAGCTCCTTCCATAAATACTCAAAAGGAACATGTTTTTCTGGATACCTTTCAATCAGTTTCAAAATATTGTTCAAAAAATCAATAATCGCTGTATCAGACAAATTTCCAAGAGCAATCATGCGAACTAATGCTAAAATCTTGAATTTGATCAATTTCAATAAGCTCGCTGGATCACTGTCACTGAGCAGTGCCAATTGAACATCGAGTTCATCAGAAATATGGTGTGTTGAGTCCATCTGTGGTAAAGTCTGATTTAAAATTATCAATAGCTGATTCTCAGTAAGTTGTTTATATTGCTGCTTGACTAAAATAACATTTTCAAGGTACTTTCCAATTTCCGGTTGACAGTTCTGTATCATATGGAGCATGGCTAGATGGGCAGCTTCTTTTAAACTTGTTGGAAGCGATTTAGACGTGCAATATGTGGTTAGCATGGGCAAATAACTCTTTTGTGGTTTCGCATATTGCAAATAATCAAGCATGAACAAATCATTATTATCACTTGGATTTGGTAACGTTAGCTTCTCCACTAAACGTAAATCTTTTATATTGTGCGAGCACTTTCTGAAAAGCTCGGTAAACTGTGTAAACTTACCTGTAGTTGCAATTATTGTGTCAAAATTTGAGTGTAACTTTGTCACTATTTGGTCATTAAGATTGCTGTCATAGCAAGTGTTGAGTATCAACACCAATGCCAAAACGTAATCGTTCTCTAAAGACTTATTGCTGCATGTCAAATGAGATATCACTGTCTGCAAAACCTGTTGTTTGATCCGCGAAGTAGGGTGTTCTTGAAAAGTGGTATCGATATATGACACCATTGTGGACAAGTACCTCTGCACAATATTGCTAGTCTCTTTGAAATCAGTTGAAAAGTTGGGGGTAGCGAAATAAGGAATGATAAATGACTCGAGCACGCACAGGGCGACTCTTGGATCAAGAACATACACTCGTGTTGCAAGTGTAAGTTTACCAGGATAAACTGGTGTTATAGCCAACACAAAACACACCAAAGATTTATCCAGATTCCAGCATCCAAATGCATTTTCCGTAAAGTACCTGAACAGTAACTTTTGAAACTTGTAGACGTTCTTTGATGCAATAACATTACTCTTCTTTAGACCTACCAAAGTTGTGTTTACCGCGCATGAAACAGCACTAGTAATCAGCAATCTTGTAAGCAGAAGTTGCGGTAGTTTTAGTTGATCAGCTATAGCTTCCAGTTTATCCATCCATGCTTGAACAAAGCTTTCAATTGTGATAAATGGCTCGCAGATCTCAAACTTTAGCTGGCATGCGTACCTAACTCTGTCGTGAAGAGCCAAAAGAAGTTCCCTCTCGTGTTCTCTTTCAAATTCAAGTTGCCAAAGAGTGTTGACGTAAAGTTGTAATGCCTCAATGTGTCTTGTCTTGGGAATATAGTAACACACGGCGTCAATCACCTGCGTGTTGCTCACCGGTGTTCTTGCACGTTTCTTCAAAAACTCGCAAAAGAATCTCTCATCGTTCATTTTTTATTGCTCACTTCTTGTTCTAGCTAAACAGTAATTCCTGGTTTTAATCTCTTGGTGGGTGTCACTTTTGTTGAGACTTGGGTTCATCAAGTTTTATTCGACCTTTGAGTTTTGGGCTTATCTTCACAACGCTTTGAGCAACGCGACGCGACGCGACGCGACGCTTGTTTTTTTTTTTTTTTTTTGTTGCTAGAAGCTCTGTCAGCCTCACTTCCAGGAGTATCTTTAAGGTGTTTGTCAAACTTCTCTTAAAAGTAAGTACATAAAACCAAGTTTAAAGGAAACAACAAGACTTGACTAACTCAGGCTAATTATTTCAGAAAACTACACCACCTCCAGAATTACCAAACCACACTTAAAATGCTGATGAAATCGTATCCCGTCACCAGATGGCTCATATTGTTCAATATTTTCGTTCCCCTGCTTTGCAATATCATTGTCCCTGGCTTCCAAAACTTTTTTTCGATCAAGAGTGCAGCTCCCTACATCACTGAGTACCATCAGTACTACAGATACGTGACATTTCAATTATTTTCCAGTGGTCTCGAGTCAGATATTTGTCTTATAGTGATCTTACTTTACACTTTCAGACCATTGGAAAGAGCTATGGGGAAGGCGCAGTATACTGCCGTGATTGCGGGACTAATTTTTTATAACATGTTGATAACAGGTGTTCTGGTACACTATGGATTGGTTGTTGATGTTTTTTTGCAAAAATTAAAGTTCAAAGAAAAATATGGTTACGCATTTAATGATGAGTATGGGATTGGTTTACCTAGTGGGTTGACATGTTGCATTGTTGGACTATTCCATCTCTACAAAAAATATGTTCCATCAAAGTTCACCTTTGCTTTCCAACTCAGAAGTAGGGCAAAGCCTGAGAAAGCAGAGACCAGTATGTCCGGGGGCAGAGTCTTGGGGACTAACGAGTCTCAAGACCTTGGCTCTACAGCTCAAAGCAAAGTTCAGGCCTCTGACGACGATTTAGAAAGAGTTCAGCTCAATAATACACTAAGCGCTTCTCAGAGTCAAGGCATTGTTTTGGGAGACCAGTTTTTTGTCAACATCATGTTTTTGTTGTTGCTTCTCAACAATTCGCAATCTATTCTCTTTTTTGTGATAAGCTGGGGAATTTCCATATTGTTTGACATTGGTTTTTTGCCAGGCAAAAAATTCAAAATTCCTGATTATCTTTTGTTCAACAACGATCGGAGAAACTACACAATGCTGTCAAGCTATAACTCTATCATGTCACGGAACAATGGCAATCAACATCCAGCAACTCCTTTTTCGAACTCAAGAGATGACGATGATGAGGACGATGATGAAGATGAAGAAAATACAGAGCCTGTAAGGCCGCTAGCAGTGCAAATTATGAACACTTTCCATTCTTGATTCATGCAAGAGCTCACAACTTTTTGCTGCGATGTACTTTAAAAAAACATAATGCTGGCACAGATTTTACATAAAACAGTTTATAAACTAGGAACAATATTTTTTATTCATTGATTTCGAGATCCCACACGGTCTACTTGCTGGACGCTAGTCTTTCCTTTTGTCTTCTTTCAACGTCCCAGTTGTAAAGTCTAGCCGTGTTGACTTCCATGGTTGTGATGTTTTCTCTTAAAAACTCCACATCTTGTTCTGCTTCGCTTAGTTTCTCTTCGCAATCTTTGATCTGGGTATGAAGCAATTCAATGGCTTCGTCCAATGGATATTCCATCATGATGTCAGCCCCTAACCATAGAGCTACTTTGTCGACAGGTTTCTCAATGACTGCTTTGGTGTATAAGGTGTCATCCAACTGATAGTTGACCTCAATTTGCTTGTCTTCGTCGTCGTCGTCGTCTTCATCATCAGCTGATTTGCCTCCCTTTAATACACCACACATTTTCAAGTTGCTTTCAAGACCAGGCAATCTTCTTTTCAAATCTGACAATGTCTTGTTCTTAGATTCCATCATGTATTTGTACTGTTGCAATCTTTCCTGGAAAGCTTGGAAAACCTGTTCAAACTGGTCTGAATTCACAACATATTCTTCCACTCTTTCAATGAATGGAGCTTCTGGGATACCTCTCGGATTGGTTTTCTTAGGTTTAAGTAAGTTTTCCATTGTAGATTAACGGTGCTGCTGTAATATAAGCTTGTGTTGGTGGATCCTGGCTTGCTCTTTGGACTTGGTTTGTCAGAGATGCAGTTTCCCAAGCAAGTTGGTAACCTTATAGACTAGACGAGAAGTCTCGGCCTGAAAAAAAAAAAAAATTCTAAGCAAACACTTGACGCGATACACTGAGAAATGATAAAGTTTGAGTAAATATTTATATGTAAAATTTATATAGCCTCAAAAGACAGAGCAGTCATCTCTTAGATAACACCAATGCAACCACAACAACCAGCATCAATAAAGAAACCGTTTTGTTCTCGTAAACGGTAAAAGCGTTTTTCAAAAAAAAATCAATCATGGAGTAACCTGGCGTCAAATGGTGTCTCAGCGCTGGTGGTGGAGCCGCAGATTGGAATGCGGGCTTGTATGACAAAGACAGCGTGACAGCTTGGTGGTCAGTTGCTCTTAAAAAGGGTGTACTTCTCGGCACTGAATTGTAACGGTGGTCTATACTACTTTCAAACAAGGCTTTGCTCAACAAGATTCTGTCACACCATGAGGATATTCTTTTCAAATTGTACACATACTGGGGCTCGGTATCGTGATGTGGTTGCTCTTTGTACTTGAAAGTAGGCTTGAATTTGACTGGGAACTCGTTGAATTTGAAATAGTTTGACTCGTGCAAGTACTTGTATAACTCGTCTTTTTCGCACCCTTTTTGATCTATGAAGCAATTGTTTTCAGTTATATCGATGGAATCGAGTGACGTGTTTCTAAAATTCAAATCTCCAAAAAACAAAACATGCTCATTGTTGATGTTGAAAAAATCAGGGTTCCCAAGCTGGTTGTTGAAGTCGTCCATGATGTACTTGATGTTTTCTATTCTCTTGTTGTAGAAACCTTCGTTGGCCGCCAAATGACTTGTCACAAAGTTCATTGCCCAAAATTGTGAGCCCGTGTGCTGCACCCTGATCAACGACGCGCCTTTTAGTCCGCTTCCAAATTTACCACATCTGCTGTTCAAAAGATGACACTCAATGTTTTCTGCTAGGCTCGCTTTGGCAAACACCAAAAGACTCAAGCCTCCGTTGTAATTGTATTTTACAAGTTCATATGACACATTGTTGTGCAGTGTGTTTAGGTAAAGCACCACCGATTTTGACAAGCTTTTCAAGTGTTTGCTAAAGTACTTGCCATCACCGAGAGATGACAATGGCACATACTCTTGAAAACCCAGGGCATACAGGTCGTAAGGTGCTTGTGTGGTGTCTGTGTTTGCCAAAAGCTGTTTTATCGTATCGTGATCATTTTTTTCTAGTGTGTTTTTCCCACAATTTAGTGTGGACACGTACAGTCTCATGTTCTTCTAAAAGCTCGACCTGTTAGTTTCAACCTTGCTTGCTTGTGCTGGATAGCTCTTGCCCAAAGGCCTTTCTTCTTAGCAGCATTGTTTTAAATCTTAATAACAAAAGTTGACAATCGTTGCCATTTTCGGTAAAAAAGGTAACTTCATACTTTGCGCGGGGAAACGTGACTTTGAAGCGTTTTCCACTTTTGGCAATGGTGCGATGTTTGAAATTCATTTGATTAAACTTTGGCAGTACTTTGAGCATGGATGTTGTGGATTCATGAAAAGTATTAAAAAAAACAACAAAAAGATCTAGCAAGCAAAATGGAAGACAAAAGTGTGCATAAATCCATATTGCCTTCCCCAAACAAACATCTTTTGACGGAAAAATTAGAGCAGTGCTCTCATTGGCTCAAGCATAACAAATCAACAAGCTTTTCAATCAACAACTACTGCAGCAATTTTTGCGTCTGCAACAGACTTATAAGTTTTATGAACATGCAAAAATTATCTCAAAGAAAGAATACAAAAATTGTGAAAGCTGTGTGTACAGATCCGCTTATCGACAGCAATTTTGATGGAAAAGTTAAAAGTAGTGATCAATTACATTGTTCGCACTGTTCTGGCATCAGACTTGGAGACACAGTGCAGTCTGCAATTTTTTTTATGCCTGATTACGAGTGTACCAAAGATTTTTTGGAATCTCTTTGCTTGCAGCCACATCATATCATCAACTATGACTCCGCAGCAAGGCATTTCCATCTGATGTCTAACTCGATCTTGGGTGATACAAAAAGTTTTTTTGAGTACTTGATCTATGGTCTTCCCAGATGCATTTATGACTTGAACTTATTTGCATTTGAAATCATCAGTGAAAATGACTTTTATCATTCTGTTTCGCCCTTCTTTAACCGCATCAGTTATGTTTGCTATTTGGGTTTCCCTTTCAACAGCTTTGAAAGGGACTCTTACAAGCTTGATAAATTTTTCACTGAAAACAATTGTCAAGACTTTATCAGCGTCTACTACGTCAAACAAAAATGTCCATATGTTCAGAGTTTTGAGGTGTGGAAAAAATTAGTAATTAACTGGGCAGAGTTTGATTTGCCATACTGCTTCTACCGCAAGCAAACAAGCAGCAACAACTTTGCCGACTACCTGGACTTTCTTTACAACGGACACCACTACGATTTTAGTGTTCCGGGAACGACCAGAGACATGTACTTATCTCTGGCTAAGTCATTTTACAAATGTCGGAAAAAAGTAAGAAAGTGGAAGTTTGCATATTGCAACAAAACTTTGACTCAGGGTGCTTATAGAATTGGTTTGAAACCATACAATAGTACATGTATCAGGATTGAAGATTGTGACGTGCTGAACAACATTGTACTAAGTGAGACAAACTCACAAAGTAGTAATTCAAAAACGGAAAAAACCATGATGCTGGAAAACGCATTGCAAGACTATCTCGGTGCTTTAAAAGAGTCATTTGAGCTTACGCAAGCCAAAAGTGTATAACTCCAAGCCTTTTAACTTATTGTGTTTTTTTTTCAGTAAAGTGTTTAACCAAATGCCTTGCTCAGTTTCTTTTCAATTTGCACGTGCTCGCGTGACTACTGTCTCGCTTGTTAAAGCTTCGAGCGTGAAAAATGAGATGGGCCCGAGCTGAAACTGCAAAATCAAAGATGTCTTGAGAGTACTTTTAGTTCTTCTTGGCAGAGGTTTTTATGATTTTCACTAATAGTTCGATTTTCACCAAAGCGGCAAAATCCAGTGCATGAACCACTGCAAACATTGGCTATCTTTGGCAAGAACACGCATTGGCAAACCCAACAGTATCATTAACCATCAGTTGTTGCGCAAAACATTAACAACTTGCACAAATAGCATGGCTGAATTTGAAAAGCAAGCCGCACAAGAAGGTGCAAAGCACCCAGATACGACCAATTTGAACCCAGTAGATAAAAAGACTGATCCTTCAGCCAACCATGATTCCAAACTGACAAAGACAAAGATGAAAGTGAACAAAAAACAGAAAAATTCAAAATCATTGAAAGTCACCGATCAAGCAGGCTTCAGAGTGAGGGTTCAAGAAACTAAGCAAAAAGACCCTGAATACGAGGTAGAGATAGACGGCCCCTTGAGAAAAATCAAGCCGTACTTTTTTGAATACAACACTTTTTGCAAATTGAGATGGAGAGATCGGAATCTTTATGACATCTTCATCACAGAGTTCAGAGACAAGTCGAAAGAAGTTTATCAAAAAACTATAGAAGACGGGAACGTGCTTGTCAACGGGCAAGTTGCCAACATGAATACTATTGTAAGAAACGGAGACTGCATCACGCACAAAGCTCACAAGCATGAACCGCCAATCACTAGCAAAGAAATCAAGATTGTGTTTGAGGACAAAAATGTGATGGTTATTGACAAGCCGAGTGGCATTCCTGCTCATCCTGTTGGAAGGTACAGGTTCAACTCTGTGAGCAAACTTTTGTTGAGACAGTTGGGATATCCTGCACACCCGTCCAACAGATTGGACAGGCTGACCAGTGGGTTAATGTTTTTGGCCAAAAACCCAATAGGTGCAGAAGAGATGAGAAGTCAGCTGGTTCAGCGCGAGGTTTCTAAAGAGTATGTGGCTCGGGTCGTAGGAGAGTTCCCCGTTGAAGAAATCACTGTTGACATTCCATTGAAATCTATTGAGCCGCGTTTGGGATTGGTTGGTATTTGCCATGATCATGAAGATCCAGAGGGTAAAAATGCGAAAACCGTTTTCAGAAGAATAAGTTATGATGGTGAAACAAGTATTGTGAGATGCAGACCGTACACTGGGAGGTCGCATCAGATCAGAGTTCATTTGCAGTACTTGGGCCATCCAATTGCAAACGATCCAATGTACAGTAATTTGGAAGCATGGGGTCCGACAATGGGTAAAAACGGGGATGCTGATTTTGTCAAAGTTTGTGAGATCTTGGATCAAGTTGGGAAAACCAGATCTGCATCCTCATGGTTTTATCCGCATTCTCATGGTGAAGTAATGCAAGAGGAAAAATGTGGAATCTGTGGCTCAGACTTGTACACGGACCCGGGTCCAAACGACTTGAGTTTATGGCTTCATTCCTACAAGTACGAGTCTACTGACCCTGAAAAACCTTGGAGTTATAAAACCGAGTTCCCAGACTGGGCTCTTGAAACACACAAAAAATACATGGAATTGGCCATCAAAGAGGCAGAAAAATGCGAGCCAACCACTACAGCGTTTGGCGTGGGTGCAGTCTTGGTTTCCGGTGACAAGATTTTAGCAACAGGGTACTCGAGAGAGCTGGAAGGAAACACCCACGCAGAGCAAAACTGCTTTACAAAATTGGAAGCAACAGGAACAGTTATACCTGAAGGAAGTTGTTTATACACGACGATGGAGCCTTGCTCTACGAGACTTAGCGGGAACAAACCGTGTTTAGACAGAGTATTGGAGTATGGCCAGAAAATTAGAACTGTGTTTGTTGGAGTAATGGAGCCAGCGACTTTTGTGAAGAACAATATCAGTTTGGAGAAACTACAGCAAAACGATATTGACTACATTCTGATCCCAGGGTACGAACAGCAGTGCATTGCAGCTGCAGAAAAGGGTCACGAAAACAAATAGGATTATTGATATGCTGATTACTAATTGTCAGTTCGTTTCTTCAGTTATGGTCTCAACCAATCTTTATATAAAACTTTTATAATCAAGCCTTAATTTTTGGCACAAATCTTACGAGCTGTTATACATTTTCAAAAGTCGAGTCGCGTGACGTTTTTCTTTTTTTTTTGTTTTTTTTTTTTTGCAACCTTTCTTCGTTCAGGAGCAAATTTGTGAAAATTTCATTCGATGCCTAGAAGGTTCGACAAGAAATTGTGTGCTTGACTCCAGGAGTATAAGTTTGATCTCTGAAATTGGCTGTGTACGTCACTAAAAAGAAAAAAAAAGTACAACTTTCAACCATCCAACTATTGAGCAAATGTCTAGACGAAAAATTGGTGGAGCAAGTGCTCCAAAGAAGAAAGCAGCTGGAAGCAACGGTGTGTCTTCATCAATGGCAACAGCCATTATTGGGACCCCAAAAGAAAATGCACAATTGGCTGAAGCTGTCAAGTTATATGAGGGCAAACACTACAAGAAATCGATCAAAGCCGTTGATGCGATTTTGAAAAAAAACTCGTCTCATTTTGATTCTTTAAGTTTGAAAGCATTGAACTTGTTTTTCATCAATGACAAAGATCAAGCGGAATCGTATGCCAAAAAAGCCATCAACAAAATTAATGGCAACACATCATTGTGCACGCATACCGGATGTTTTATTTTAGGGTTGTACTACAAACAAACAAAAGACTACGCTGAGTCTGCCAAATGGTACCAACTTTCATTGGACAATGGATCTCCAAACAAGCACAGCCACAGAGAATTGGCTGTGTTGTATGCACACTTGAGAAATTTTGATGGTGCTGTTAAGGAAAGAACAAATTATTTGCAAGCCATGATGGGTTACAGAGCCAATTGGACTGGTTTAGCATTAGCTTTGGATTTAGCAGGCAAACCTGATCAAGCTGCGAAATACTTGGCAAATTTTGAAGATTTGGCAAAGGGTAAATTGGGACCTGGCGAAATGTACGAAAACAATGAATGCATTGCTTACAAAAACGATTTGTACTACAAAATGGCCGGTAATGATCCTGAAAAATTGCAAAATGTCCTGAAAGATTTGGACACCATTGAAAACGATGTTTATGATAAGTACGCTTTGCTTGAGAGAAGAGCCAGTATTTACATGCAACTGGGAGATGTGAAGAACGCATCTAGAGTTTATAGAAAGTTGATCAAGAGAAATCCGGACAATTTCAAATATTACAAGTTGCTGGAAGTTTCATTAGGTGTTGCTGACTCGCCATCTTTGAGATTGGCTTTGTATGAAAAAATGCAAGAATTCTACCCAAGATCTGAACCTCCTAAATACATGCCATTGACATTTGTTCAAGACTCGAAAAAGTTGGAAGAATGTTTGAGTGCATATATTTTGCCACAATTGAAACGCGGTGTTTTGGCAACTTTTAGCAATATCAAACCATTGTACAGAAAAAGATCAAACACAGTTCCAAAACTTGTTGAATCTATTGTTGAATCCTTTCTGCAAACCCATGCTGATTCTACAAAAACCCCAGATGTCTACATTTGGACTTTGTACTTTTTGGCACAACATTATCTGTACACCAAAAACTTTGTCAAGGCTCAAGATTGCATCAACAAAGCTATTGAACACACGCCTACTGCCATTGAATTATACATCGTGAAAGCGAGAATTTTGAAACATTTGGGCTTGTTAGACAAGGCTGCCGGAGTGATTGAAGAAGCTAGAGAATTGGATTTGCAAGATAGATATATCAACAACAAGTCCGTCAAGTATCAGTTGAGATGTAATGACGTTCATGAAGCTGTTCAGCTGATTTCTCTTTTCACAAAAAACGATGACGAAAGTTTTAATGGAATCAAAGACTTGCACACTTTGGAAGCCGGTTGGTTTTTGGTTGAACAAGCAGAAAGTTACTACAGACTTTACCTTTCAACAAAGAAACAAATTTTGGAAAAACTCAGAAGCGCTCCAGAAATCGAAGTCACAGATGAAAGTTTTGACGAATTGAAATATGATATGACCAAATACAAAGGGTTGGCTTTGAAAAGATTTGCTGCCATCAGTAAGATATACGACAATTTCAATGACGACCAATACGATTTCCACTCTTATTGTCCAAGAAAGGGTACTGCCAGATCTTATTTGGACCTTGTGTCGTGGGGTGACAGATTATACACTTTGCCAATTTTCGTCAGAGCAATGAAAGGTTTCAGCAAAATCGCATTGGATGATGAATCACAAGATGAAAAATTGATTTTCCCAGAAACCGCTGGGAAGAACACAAACTCAAAGAAAAAGGCGAAGAAATTCTTGAAACAGAAACAAGCTGATGACGAAATAGAAGTTGCATCTGAGAAAAAAGACCAAGATCCATTGGGAGAAAAACTTTTGCATGCTAAATCTCCAGTGCACCAATTTTTGGACATCTTTTATGACAAGTACAGTAAACAAGTATTGGCAGAAGATAAAGATGAAATGTTGGAATTTATGGTGAATTTCAGACTGGGCAAGTTTGCCATCTGTGTTTCAGCTATGAACAAAATTTTACACAGAAAAACCACCAAATCAAACAGAGCTCTTGTTGGTGCCATGTGCATGATGTTGGTTGTTGTGTTGGAAACACAAAGTGAAATCTTGGACCCAATCAGCAAAGCCGTTTTGCAAAGATCTTTGACCGAGCAGTTCAAATTTTCCAGAGATCTTTTGTTGAGCAGCGACGCGGCAACGAGTGCTCCTCAAGAAGCCCAATCAACACAAGACAAATTGGATTGGTTTGCTTATTTGCAGAAAACTTTTGGTATCAGTTCTGAATCTTTGTTGTTATTGTACCGGTTCTTTTCTGAGCAAGACGACGTTATTGGGGAAAGATACATTTCCGTTGACGAATTGAAACCACACATCTTGGACTCTATCAAGTCAGAAGACCCTATTGAACAGTCCAATGTCTTGAACTACGAGCTTTAATCTAAGTAAGAAGAGCTATGTATTATATAGATCTGAGTAAACCTTGCTTATTGCTTTTACTGAGGGGGCGCAGTTTTTGCGGCATTTTGAGTGATCAATCCAAATGTTACCCAGATTGACCGAGATGTGATTTAGTAAAAATCTCAAATTCTTGAATGACTTAACTAGCGGTAACGGATAACAAAATGAATTGATGATGGGGTCATACACATACTCATAATCATTTATACAAAAAGGTGAAAAGAGTCCAAACAGGCTATCAAAAGAATCCTTATTAAACAAGACCCCAACGACGCTAGCATGTCTGAAAAAAGAATAGAAACGAAAAGTCTGGCCGACATCAATGAAAAGATTCAAGAAATATACACATACTTGCCCAAAGAACTTTTCCGAGATGAAAAAGCTCCAAGAACAAAAGATGGGAAGCCCAATAAGGGGATGATACTTACCGCTGCAGTGAGTCATTTGTTGGACTTGCAAAACCAGGTAGACGTTTTCAACAGAGAAGAAATTGAGCTAATGGTCCGACTGGAAGAATTGCAAAAGCAAGAAAAGCAAAAGTTTGGGAAGAACATAGTGGACACATCACAGATCAACTTTGAAAACACGAGTGCGGAAATAGCACTAGGTGCTATTGGAGTAGGGCCCCTTGCTGGTCAAATGGCTGCTGTTTCTTCTCCAAGTCCATCGCCTTTCACCAGCAGCACTGCGACGGGCGTCGTGAATGGTCTTGACCCGCCGTCGTCATTAAGCGAGATTCCACATCACGAGAGAAGCAGTGTGAGTATCAATGCCCATCATATCTCGCAAAATAGTCCTCATAATACCAGAGAATCGGGATCTATGGGTACTCCTCAGTCTTTTTTGCAGTCGGTGCCCGAGGGCATTGCTGTGAAAGAGGAATACAAGACACCACAGTGAACAGCAGAGTATGTACAACTAATCTTCAGTACATTGAGGAACCAGTATCATCACCTTGCTTAGCGTACAAAACTTTTTAGATGTCTAATACCGACCAGCAATCTGTAACTCGAGATTTCAGCAATTCTAGTCCGGTGTCCGAGATTTGCTGTTTTAATTTCATGTTTTCGGCATTCATTCATTTGGGAAGACCGAAACATACAAAAAGCGAAAAAACAACAACATAAAAAAACACGATTTCAAAATCTTCTTGAACCTAACGATGCGTTAAAGGCAACCTGAATTTGATTAATTTGATATGATAAGAATAATTGAACAAAAAGGCAAGGTGATCTTTGCTGTCAACAGATAGGAATAGAGCTGAATCTGTAAGTTAAAGGCAAAATAGCATACACGATATTGCACAGGCGTGCACTGAGGTTTAATTGAATACAGCTTTTTGTTATTTTTAACCTTTTACAGATACAAAAATGAGTGAACTAGCTAAAAACACCACTGACACCAACTTGAAAAGACCACATAGCAACGAAGGCGCTGAAAAAACCCCCTCACGGCAAGAAAATGCGACAAAAGATCAAATCCAGGAAAACTCTATGAAAAAGCCTAAATTGAATGCACACCTTGTCAGTGAAAAGACAGAAGGTGCCAGATACAAAAATCCTTCTACTGAGGCCTTTGCAGATGTTCCGGAAGACCAAGACGACATACAGGGGTTGTTAGTGGAGGGCGATGGAGTTTTGCGCAATGAAAACGACACGGTAGACTTGAAAGATATTGTAGATGAATACGACACGGGTAACGAGCCTCAAGTACCGCGTCTTCCGGCATCAGTTGTGGAGATACCAACCACAGAGACACCTGCAACTTTTCCTTCCACAGATGGCAAGTCATTGCAAGTTGCGGCAGAACAATCGACTGAAGAAAAAACAGCACCAATTTTACCAATTATAGAAAAACCTGCAAAACCTGCTGGTCCTGTATCTGTTCCGAAAAGCAAAATCACAGGGAAATATCATTTGCTCCCGGTAACAAAAAACGAATCATTGCATGCGAGATCTTATTTGAAGCACCATGGGGCCGCTGATTTTTTGGACACATACCTACCTGCTAAACTAAACACTTTGCATATTTATCATGTCATAAGGCTTTTAGGATTTCAAATAAGGGAAAAAGAACTATTGGTTGCCATTTCACAAGTTATTGATAATCCTGACTTTATTCTTCCAAAAGATGCAGGTTCACTAAATACTAATGCTAGTGCTGGGCGCGAAAGTGATAACAGCGACTCTGAGAGTAGTGAGGACGATGATGACAATGACGAAGATGAGAATGTGCAGAATGATGGGAATAAAAAAGCAAGAGCACAAGACAAGGGCGCAAATGACGAACAAACACAAACTACACGAGATTTTGAACCATTGGATAAAAAATACGCCATTAAATTAATCAAAGACTTGCAAAAAGCAATTAACAAAGTTTTGTGTAGTAGAATCAGACTAACGAATTTTTACACCATTGATCACGTTTTGGAAAAATTGAAAACGGCTCAAAAAGTGTTGGTTCTTACTGGTGCTGGTATTTCCACTTCATTGGGTATCCCGGATTTCAGATCATCAGAAGGGTTTTATTCAAAAATTAAGCACCTTGGGCTAGATGACCCGCAAGACGTGTTCAACTACGATATTTTCATGGATGATCC
Organism: Hanseniaspora vineae; assembly: GCA_000585475.3. Classification (NCBI taxonomy): domain Eukaryota; kingdom Fungi; phylum Ascomycota; class Saccharomycetes; order Saccharomycodales; family Saccharomycodaceae; genus Hanseniaspora; species Hanseniaspora vineae. The sequence goes on from JFAV03000006.1 coordinate 72,649, forward strand.
TGCTGTGTTTTACAACATTGCCCACATGATTTTGCCCCCTGATGGTTTATACTCTCCATTACACTCTTTCATCAAACTGCTGCAAGACAAGGGCAAACTATTGAGAAACTACACCCAGAATATTGACAACTTGGAATCTTTTGCAGGTATCGAAAGTGAAAAGATGATTCAATGTCATGGTTCCTTTGCTACAGCAACGTGCAAAACGTGTAATTGGCAAATCCCGGGAGAGAAAATTTTCAAATATATCAGAAATTGTGAGTTGCCCTTGTGTCCATACTGTTTTGTTAAGAGACAAAAAATTTATCCGACGACTCCTGTAACTGATGAAACTTTTTATCAAGCTAAATATGACAAGTTGGATGGTGATATTGAAGAGAAAGAGGAGGAAGAAGAAAAAGAAGAAGAAGGTGATGATGATGATGATGATGACGATGATGACGATGATGATGACGACAATGACTTGTTGGATGAGTTTTCTGTTGCTAGTGACACAAAAAACGGCGGCAATACACAAACTAATGACTCGCTTTCGTCTGTAGAAAACAGTTCAAATAGGCAATATGATGAGCAAGACAGCGCGTCTGCGAAAAACGATCAAGGAAGTGAAGCACAACACAACGGGTCTCAAGTGAAATCAAATTTGGGACACGATCTTTACTTCAAGTCCTATGGTGTGATGAAACCCGATATCACCTTTTTTGGTGAAGCTTTGCCGGCCAAGTTTCATAAATTCATTAAAAGAGACGCACTAGAGTGTGATTTGTTGATCTGCATTGGTACCAGTTTGAAAGTGGCCCCGGTTTCGGAAATCGTTAACATGGTGCCTCCGCATGTGCCGCAAATTCTAATTAACAGAGATGACGTCAAACATTGCGAATTCGATGTGAGCTTCTTAGGCTTGTGTGACGATGTTGCAGGCTATTTGTCACAAAGGATGGGCTGGGACATCCCACACGACAAGTGGTTTGAAAAAATGAAACAGCAACAGTATGATGTTGAAAATGTAGACAGAGGTGTTTATCACATTCAAAAAAAAGGCGACACGATGAGACAGCCTTGAAGATGTCTCAATGAAAATGTTGCCTTAACGAATCGATAGTTACGTATATAGTTGTTTTAATAGTGTCGTGTGAATAGAAATGCTTTATTTTTGCTTTTGTTAAGCTAAACCTAACAAGTTTTGCGTCCGGTTTGAAAAAACTCGCCTTGAAAAATACAGCAAGCGCGATGGCAAACCCAGACAAACTTTTATCTTATCAGCTCACAGTCTTGAAGTTATCTTTCCCGCTCCAACTGCAAACTGCAACATTCCAAGAACTCAAGGAATTAGCAAATCTCAACATGGACTACAGCGATAGAGTTGGCTCTAAAAAAGGCGGTGGTGGTATTGCTTCAGCAAGCATACAGAACATACATAGAAAGAAACAAGTTGAAGATGTGCTTATTGGCGAAAGAATTCCATTTACAGGTGAAGCAGCGGGAGCGAATCAAGGACAGACTGGTCAAGAAGGTACTAGCAATGACGAGCAGGAGTTGCAGAGAAGGAACCCGTACATTTACAAAAATCATAGCGGGAAACTAGTGTGCAAGCTATGCAACACCATGCACGTTTCTTGGACCTCCGTGGAAAGACACTTGAAAGGTAAGAAACATGGGGTCAATTTGCAGAAAAGAAACAAGGTATTAGGCTCAAGCAGCATTCAAAGCATAGAGGCTCCTGAGGAAAAGCTGCAAAGGGAGCAACAGGTTGCGCGAGAAGCGAAAATCAAAGAAATACAAAAAGATATAGAAACTGCTGGCACAATGCAGGTTGAGGATTTCCAGATATGCAAAGTCCAAAACTCTGAAGGAGAACAGGGGGTTCTGCTTAAAGTCCAGTACGGCGATGAAAGTGTGTGGCAAGACGATACACCGCCTTTTGTTCGGATCATTAGTGGTTTAGAGGTGGCCAGTGCGTTTGATGAGCAAGGGAAGACTGACAAGAAAGAACAACCGTTTACAAGTCAGAGCATCAACAAGGACAAAAGTTACATCTGTGTTTCTTTTCCGCCTTATGAAACCGTTGCTGTAGAAATACCCTCTGGTAAGCAAATCACATACGGCGGGGCTGCAGATGGAGTAACAGAACAAACTAATAACGAAACTCTTTCTGTGGACAAGCTCAACAAAAGAGCATGTTTTTGGGACAAAGATAACAAACAGTTTTTCGTGCAGGTATTCTTTCGTTGAAACAAAATTTCGATGCGTTATATTCCTATATACTAAAGCGCCTCAAGCATTCCGTGTATATACCGGCGAATCTCTTCAGACAGACGTGTGTATTCCATTTCCACTCTTTCCACTCTTGCAGCAGAATCAAGTTTCAAGGATTGTATCTGATGATTTAGTTCTTGGATTCTGCCATTAATGAGCTCTTCAAAAACATACTCTTTCTGCTTTTGTGCTCTTGGGATTATATCATTTTCGTACTGCTTCATCAAGAACGATAGTCTTTCTTCGTGCTCGGTGTACTTCTCACCTTGCTCTTCTCGAACTAAAGCCCAATTTTCAGTTTGCTGTTCTATTTGCTGTTGCAAAATTGAACATTTAGCCAAGACATTTGAATTTAGTAACGTTTCGAGTTTTTTGCAGGTACTCGTATTCTGCTGCTGCTGTGCTACCAATTGCTCTTCTTTCCTGTGTGCCTCTTGGATATCTGTCACGATGTACTTCATAATTTGATTCAGCTCGCTGAAAGTTTTGTTGAAATCTTCCATTTTTGAGTGCAACTCTTGCTGTTGATTTTCCAAAGTGGACAATGTTTCTTTCTTTGAGTGCAATTTTTGTTGTAAACTGCTAATCATGGAGTCAATTTCTTCCGTTTTCATGTCGCAATATTTAGCCAATTTATCTTTGTCAGACTCAAGCTCAATCTCTTCGAACCCTAAGTTTTCTAACTTTGTAAGCACATGTTGCTTAGTTCTTTTGTACTCCTCATAGCCATCCATCAAATCTGTTTGAACAGAAAGTAAATTCTTCAGAGCCTGTTGTAAATCTTGATTCTCCTTTTCTTGAGTTTTGATCTGATCATTTATTGTGAAAATATCTTCGCTCTTGTGTGTCCCATACTGCTCTGCAATAGCATTACTTTCATCAAATTTCTCTCTTAACCTATTCATCAATTCCTCTGTGGTTTGGACATATTTTATGCAATCGTGTATTTTCTCTTCTCTGAATCTAGCAAAATTCACCACAGCGCTCAACAACCTCCTCGTTTTGTTATAGTCGGGTTTATATAAATCCATGATATTGAAATCATTGATTCCCAAATCTTGGAAAAAATTGAAACAGATTTTGTTCAATATAAGGATATTCAGTGTTTCGCTTTCTTCAATGAGGGACCCGTATTGGAAGGACGTTTGAGCACCAGGGCCATTTGTGGTGGGGTTGTTATTAGTATTGCTGTTGAGAGTATTTAGGTTGTTTTGTGTAGCGCTTTTGTGCTTCTGCTGCTCAATAAGCTGATCAGGAGACAGCCCCATGAAAGAGTCTATAATCTGTTTGTATATGGTGATCACAAAAGCTGAAGTTGGTTTTGCGACTGAATCAAAAGTCGCAATAGAAAAATCGCAGCTTTGCAAGCAGGAAACCAATTCTTCTACTTCCAATAACGGGAACAAGTCGTTCTTGTAGAAGACTCGATTATTGGCAACGTTCCCGTTTTGCATCACTTGATGTTGAGAATTTTGTGCTTGCCTTGTTCGGAAACTGTTGTAACTCATTGCAATGTCCGCTTGTTTGTAAATATTTGAGTAAGTCAATGACTCCTTGGAAGCTTTTCTTGGTACACTCCTCTTTTCTATTAGTTAAATGAGATGCTTGAATTACGATAAACACGGTTTGAAAGTTTGCCGGTGATTTGATTAGCGGTGACGCGTGAAAAGAGCCAAGTTTTCAAAACAATAGTGTCACGTGCTGATATTTTGAAGTCATTTGTTTTGAAAACTATGCCAAATAGGAAACCATATTAAGGTCCGATCTGAAGTTTAGTAATTTTTCGAAGAATATCAAGCCTGAATTTGAACTTTGTGACAATGGGAGATATCGCTAATAGCTACAAAATTTTGTTAAGCTCTGATCATGATCTTTAGGTAATTGATAACTGCAGTTCTATTGTCCCTCTGAAACGTTGTTTTGAATAGTTTAAGTTATCCATCGCTTGCTCATCTGTGTAAACGCTGAGATCAGAGTCCCCAAAAGCTCAAAGTCAAGAGTTCATATTAGTTTCACATGTACATATAGTCCTAGAACCAGTTAAAATACGCATCATAATGTCACATTTCACTGCAAACAATAAATATCTAAACCAGAATTATAACGGCATGGCCAACAATGCTAATCCTAATACCATAAACAAACGATATCAAGTCCTTGAAACTATAGGCAGTGGTTCTTTCGGGTCTGTCAAGAAAATTTACGATTACGAAACTGGGACATATCTGGTGCGCAAAGACATAAAATTTGCCCATATGTCCTTGAAGGAAAGACAACAATTGATCAACGAGTGCAAGATCCTGAGCAGCTTGAAACATAATAACATCGTTGAGTTTGTGTCGTTTGACTACGATGCCGACACTGTTTACATATACATGGAGTACTGCGACGGAGGTGATTTGGCCAAGCTTATTGAGGCCTTTAGAGAAAAGAAGAAACGGATTCCTGAGCTGATTGTTTGGAGAATTCTTGTGCAAGTCTCCTTAGCACTGTGGAGATGTCATTACGGTGTTGATCCACCTCTGTTGGGCACCGTTTTTGACAAACTGAAAAAACCAGACAACTCAGATATAGCATCTTCTCAAATTGTCATCCATAGGGACCTAAAACCAGGCAACATTTTTCTGACAAATTTGAATATGGACAGCAGCAGTGGCAATGGCACCTCAACAGCAGTATCTTCAAGAACCTCTCCACCACCATCAGTTCCTCCATATCCAGCAGCACTCCCACCACATAGCACACCACGATCCACAAGATCAATGTCATATTCCCCCAACGCATCCCCACACGATAATCGTCCCGGTGGAGTCGATCAAGTTATTGCAAAATTAGGAGATTTTGGGTTGGCAAAATCATTAAAATCTAAGAACCATTTTGCCACCACTTATGTTGGGACTCCCTACTATATGTCGCCTGAGCTTTTAAAAGACAAACCATACAGTCCGTTGAGTGATGTGTGGTCCTTGGGTTGCGTTCTGTATGAAATGTGCTGTCTGAGACCTCCGTTCAAAGGAGCCAAGACTTTCACAGAGTTGGAAGCTCGCATTGTTAGTGGAGTGTACGAACCAATAAGCCCAGCGTATTACAGCAAAAATTTAAGAACTATAATAGACAGGTGCATTCAGGTTGATTTGAGGAAACGGTACTCTGTAATGGACATTTTGAACGATATCCAAGCCAAGATCATGTACAAGTCATTGCAACTGGAAATGTTTGAATCTCAACTGTTGCAATACGAAAAGGAACTCGTGAACATTGAAAAACACTTGGAACAAAGATACATGGGCAGATGAGCATTCGACTTTACAAATAGCATATATTTTTTATACATAACATAATGGTGTAAAGTATTTCATACCTTATAGTTTTTCACCAGTGATTTTTTCTAAAGCTTCCAAGTATTTGGCTCTTGTCTTTTCCACAATATCTTGAGGCATCTTGACTCCTTCAACACCGTTTAATTTGTTGGAGGTCAACCAGTTTCTCAAAAATTGTTTGTCAAAAGAATCCTGCGATTTCCCTAAAACAAAATTGTCAGCACCCCAAAACCTAGAAGAATCTGGAGTCAACACTTCATCAACCAAAACCAAATCGCCGTTTGGTTTGATCCCAAATTCGAATTTTGTATCAGCAATGATAATTCCTCTCGTCTTGGCATATTCTTTGGCTTTGCAGTATAATTCAATGGCTTTAGCCCCTAATCTATCACACAATTCTTTCCCAATCATCTTCTGAGCTTGTTCAACAGTGATGTTTTCATCTTTATCACCTTGTTCTGCTTTGGTAGATGGAGTGAAAATAGCTTGAGGAAATTCTTGAGATTCTTGCAAGTTGTCGGCTTGTTTAATACCGTGAACAGTACCGGTGCTCAAATATTCTTTCCAAGCACTACCGGTGATGAACCCTCTGACAATGACTTCCAATGGGATCAATTTATGTTTCACAACTAGCAAAGATCTGTTTTCAATTTGGGATCTGTATTTTTCGTTAGTGTAGAGTTCAGATGGTAAGTAGTCGAAAAGAGTTTTCCCCTGTGGAATGTCCATCAAATGGTTTTCAATATCGTTTTCGAAAAATTGAAACCAAAATTCACTAATTTTGGTCAAAATGGCACCTTTGTCTGGAATTGGGTTTTCCATAACAACATCGTATGCAGAAATTCTATCTGTGGCAATAAATAAAAGAGTCGATTCATTGACTTCGTAAATATCTCTGACTTTACCCTTGGCAATCAATGGTAAAATGTTATCTAGGTTAGTGGCAGTCAATGGAACGGACATTATGTGGTGTATTTGGGGATTATGCGTTTGAGCTGGTGTGCTTTCTGCTTTGGCAAAAAAAAAGGAGGTCCAAATTAAGTTGAAGAAATTCAATAAACCTTTTATAGTTTACCCATTTATATATCTTATGATATGGCAATTACCTCTTAACATCATCTAATTTAGATTCAACCTCTGTTGTAAAATTATTACTTGATTTGAGCAGAGTCAAAGATTGAGTCAGGCGAAAAAGCTGAAGTCAGAAAAAAACATATAAAAAAAACCGACGAGACGTTTTGGGCGTCGGGACGCGTCTGACGCTTGACATATTTACGTCTCGACGTTTTGGGAGGGCTGGGTTTGCGTCGTTTTTTTTACTGCAATTTACATAAATATATATATATATTACTATTATTGCTATATTTGTTTATGTGTGTTTTTGTACTCAACTGAGATCAAAGCGTTTAATTCTGGAAAGACAATGTTGCAATAGCTTGCATTGTTTGATCCCGGTATTAGATTGTATTAGATGAGTGAATGACTGATTTGATAAAAATAGGTTTTGTAAGAGTAAAGCAGCAAGAAAGCCACATTGCATTGATTGCCATTATTAATTCCGAGGAAGGGCACTCAAGAAGCATTTCGCAGAAACTGATATTGAACAGTTCAGCCTATTGGACCCTGTCATTGATCTTCAAAAAGAAAAAAAAACATTTCAAAAAAAAAATAACATAACCAAAGATATATTTATATATAAGTTTCACGCTGAAATATTTTATCAATGAATGACTCCAAAATTCAAAGTGCTTCCAAGATCATGGTTGGTTTGAGCAAAAAACACGCCGATCTACTTAATGACCCATCACTAACAGAGACTAATGAAAATTTTGATTATGACTACAATCACGATTACAAGTACAATTACAAAGACATCATGGAGGATTTGAACGATATACATGGCTCTCTGCGGGATAACAAGCACAATTTGGTTGGTGCTGCTACTAATAACTTCGAGAATAATAATCCAATGAACACAACCGAAAGTCTTAGTGGCAATAGCGTGGTTATTACTAAACCGGTGGATGGTGAAAACTCGGATGCACAGCTGGGGATTAAAGATTATATACAAAAAGACATTATTGATAGTAAAGGATCAAGTAATGACGCAGTTGGAAAAATATCCACATCAAATACCAAATCTTTACACAACCCTCCATCAAACTTGAATGATCATGAAATGTCTACTGAGCATATTGATACAACAACAGAAGAAAATGAAAGCAGGACAGACCCCTTCCCTGTAACAAGCCAAGTAAATGACCACCATAGTGATAACAAACTAAATGACACAAACGAAGACTCAGAAGATCAAGTTAAAAGCTATCAAGGTGATTACTCTGATAGTGATTTTGAAGAAGAGTTGGAGAAAAGATTATTGAACTATACAAAGGATACACACAAAGATTATGTTCAAGAGCATAAAGACCACGTTCAAGAAGACAAGGAATCAACATCCAACAATTCATCAAAACCGTCCAGCAACTTCCAAAAGGCAAAGAAAAAACTGAAGAAGCCTTTTCAAGGTTTTCTTGAACAAACCTCTTCTGAAACTGGCTCTTTATCAAGCACTCCTTCAACGAGCAGCTCAAGTGCCATGGATATGAGTGACAGTGACGGTAGTAGTCATTATGATGAAGATCATATAATAACTCTTCCTTCAGATGAGCACGATTTTGAGTATCAATATAAAAACCCTGCGGAAGATCCTGCAGACCGTACTTTGACTGATATAATTTCAAAAAGCGTAGACAAAATTGAGGATGACGATGGACAAATACAAGCGTTAAATCCCGAGTTTCGTGATGATGATGGATGATGAGGAGGAGGAGGAGGAGGAGGACAACAATAGTGATAGTAATGATGAAGAGAACGAAGATGAAGAAGACGAAGATGAAGAAGACCTAATACCGCCGCCACCTCCTCCGAAGGAACTAGATCCTGATAAGTTGTACGCCTTGTATCCATTTCAAGGACCAGATCCTAGTCATTGTAACTTACAACAAGACGAAGCTTGCTCTCTTTTGAATGATCAAGACGGATATTGGTGGTTAGTTAAAAGATGTAGTGATGGGAAAATAGGGTTTGCACCGGCAGAAATCTTAGAGACTTTTCCAGAAAGATTGGCCAGGTTGAATTGTTGGAAAAATGAACAAATGAACTCAATGGAAAATGAATCATTGACTGATAAAGATCAAGAACAGAAATTAAAAAGATTTGACGCTCTGAATGACTCTATTGTCAATGAAAACGGCTCTCGACTTGACAAAAACACTTCTGAGCTCGCCTTGAACGGCTCTGAGACAACTGAAAGCACTAACAGTGCACACAAAAAAAATAGTGATACTAATGTGAGTGAATCAAACAGTCATTCTCCTCTTGTAGAAGACGTGTCGGCTATATCTTTGCTATCCACAGAAAAATCCAAAAACAATGGGAGCAACAAGGCTGTTCATAAAACTGTGAGTTTTAACAATGTAATCAGCTACATGGAAAGCCACAGTTCATCAAACAACGATTCGGATAATGATCATGCAAATGGGCCTGAACCTGGTGTAATGGGAACAGAGCGTCTGAAGTTTGACGGTGGTATGGACGCGGATGATGATGATGATCGTAGCGAGGTGGTCAGTGATGTCTCTTGGAACCAAATGCCAAGTTTACACATTGGAAAAGTGAGAAAAAATGAGCCTTTGTTAAACGATGGTTCAACAACAGCACTGGCTACTTCATCTCCTTGTAAAAAAGAAGATATTCGTAAAGAAACAGAGAATGCTGACGAACAGAACTCAAAGGCCATGCAGAGTCCTGACGAAAAGAAAAGATCGGATAGTAACTCAGACGAGTTACACACTCCAACACTGGAATCTGTACCATTCAGTGAAACATTCAAAATCCACAAAACTCCTGCTCTCTCTTTTGCAAATAAAAGTGAGGATGACCTTCCTGAAGACGACCAGTTAACTCAGATATTTGTGGCTCCTCCAAGTGTTTTTGCTCATTCCAAGAAAGATTCTGCTTTTGCAAACACGTCACCGTCCCCTTCAATTGGGGAGTACTCTCCTTCTTCTTCAGAATTTACAAATGACTCACCTCCAATAGATACTTTGCCCAAATTTGAATCTACAACTGGTGACAGCACTGCTATTGGTCAGACCAATTTACAAAGCCAGGTTACAGCTTATTCGAACTCCAGGTTTACAGAAGATCACAGCAACAACAACAACAACAACAACAACAACACGGAACAAAAAGTCAAGGACGACACTTTGACAAGTTTCAAAGCTGTTTCCAACATAAGCAAGATCACCAACAGTCCAAACTCAAGTGATGTTTCATTAGAAAGTCCTGGCTTGCATCCTTTGATCCATAAGCTATACGATCCTGTTTTTAACAAATTTGATGAGCTGTTGCAAAAAATTGAGGAATCGAAATCTTCATTGTCTTTGCAAAGCAAGGAAAATATCTCGTAATTCAAATGTTTTTCAAGCACAGAATTTTGATACATAGCATTGTATGACATTAATATATACACTTACACAAAAATTTTGCATTGCCTTGCTTTTGCAGCTGCCTCAAACCTACTTCAAATCCGAAATAATTTCCTCAATAAATTTGTCTTTGGTACTCTCTTCATAGATATCCTTAAGCAAGCCTGCAATTTTACCAATTCCTTGTTCTCTCTGTAACAACAGATTCTGATCTTCTGCTTGTTTCACCCAGTCTTGCAAAATGGATTTCAACTTTTCAGTCCCTACAGAAATGTCCTTGGCGTCACATCTTTTTTTCACATCTTGGCCAATTTCTTTCATTTCCTCCAATTCAGATGCTTTTCTTTTGGCCATTTTGACAATTTTACTAGGAAACTTACAGACTTCAGCGACATTGATACCAAACGACTGATCAGAGATCCCATCAGCAACTTTGTATAACAATGTGATTTCGTCACTAGGCTCCTCCTTTCCTGCAGAAACGTTTTGTTCATTTTCATCAATGTGGGCCAAAACTTGCATGTTTACAACATTGGGCAGTTTATTGGATAAATTAGTTAGCTCGTGGAAGTGAGTAGCAAATAAGGTGAAACATTTGATCTTGCTGGCTATGTACTCGCTAATACTCCACGCCAACCCGAACCCGTCATAAGTACTAGTTCCTCTCCCTAATTCATCAACAATGACTAGGGAGTTTTCTGTAGCATTTTTCAAAATAGAAGAAGTTTCCAACATTTCCATCATAAAAGTGGACACCCCTTTGAACTGCGAATCACCAGCACCAACCCTACACAAGATTGAGTCCATGATACTGATTTCCGCTTCATCACACGGAACAAAGCACCCTATCTGTGCCATCAAAGTGATCACACCAATTTGCCTAATGTACGTGGACTTCCCGCCCATATTCGGACCTGTGATAATGATAAAATCTCTCTCGTCTCTCTTCATGCAGACATCGTTTGATATGAATGAAATATCTTCTTGTGCTTCTAAGACAGGATGTCTGCTTTCTTTCAAAATCAGTTTTCTTTTCTCTCCATCTCTAGAATTTCTCGCAAACATTTTAGGTCTAACATATGGAATTGGTGCATAAGAAGCAACGTGTGCAAACGAGCAAAGAACATCCATATGAGAGAGAGTCATCGATAGTGTTTCCAAGACAGGAACATATGTCAGCGTGACCTTGACTATTTCTCTTACCAAATCTGCCTGTAGTCTATCGTAATCTTTTTGAATATTTCCCACTTCCTGAGCTATTTGCTTCAATTCTTTTGTAGTGAAAAAAATACCAGCTTTGACCGTTGACAATTCCATGTATTTTCTGTTATTTCTGATTGCCTTTGCATCATTTCTAGTCAATCTCATACAGTAACCATGAATATGATGAACTTCCAATTTCAATTTTTTCTCAGGATCAAAATTCAAGTCATCAGCAGCTTCGTAATGAATATCCCTAATTTTTGCTTTCAATTCATCTAATAGAGCTTTCGTGTTGGCAAGGGTTTCATCCACATCCATTCTAATCATAAATTCGTTGTGCTCATTGTATGAATCTAAATCAACTGTCTGTTCAACCAACTCTTGAAAGGTGTCCAAAGGCTGAATTTGAGTTTTCAATGGATTTAGCCAATGAGTTTCCACCAATTGACGAACTTTAGAGTCACTTGCACTGGTCATATCGTCTTCGTTCAAGAAAATCTCAATGTTTGATATAATTTTAGGAATAGTTGTTGCAAAAGTGTAGATCTTCAACACATCTTCCAAGTCATCTTTTTTCTTCATCAACATTCTTGTTATTCTTCTCATATCTGGAACTTTTGGTAAAAAATCATTTCTCAAGATTTGTCTCAATTCTAATTGATCAATCAGATACTCGACCAAATCATGTCTTTTGTCCAATTCATCTATGTCAAGTAAAGGTTGTTTCAACCACTCATTTAAAAGCCTTATCCCACTATTGGTTTTGCACTTGTTCAAAAGTTGAAATAAACTATTGACTTTGTTACCGTGTGCAGAATCCCCAGGAACGTTATGGCTGAAGGTTGGTGCAGTAATTTGACTTCCAGATTGTGGGAAAATGTTTAACGCGTTCAATGCTGAAGCGTCAAGCTTCATAAATTGAGATAAAGAATGCTCTACTAGCTGGTATTTCCCATAGTTGCTGGTATCACGCAAAACATTCAAGTAATCTAATAGTGCGTTGCATGCACCTAGCGAGTTTTTCGAAAATTTCGGCAACGCCATTGACAACTCATCTCCAATAAGCTTAATCACATCGTGCTCAACGTCTTTTGGTTGGAAATCACCTGGTTTTGTGTAGGTGACAACGCATCCACACCGGTCAATGACCCTTGAGATTTTCTGCAACTCTCTTTTGGAGTTCACGTTGTCTCTAAGATCAGGAACCAAGCATTCTTTGACACCTAGCTGAATGATTAAACTTTCAAGATTGGAGTACACCTCGTTGTCAATGATCTCCAACATACCAATTTTGTACGTACTACTGTCAACAAAGGCGCACCCAAGTGTGCAATTTCCTTGGCCGTCATTGTTCACAAACTTAATACTACAAAGAACAACGGAATCGTTGATTGAGATAGTCAATAAATCGTCAACCTGCTCGATGTTCCCTGGACTGGCATTTTTGATAAGTTTCCAAGTCTTGTCGTAAATTTCCACTTTATACCCATAATCGAACAAGCACATTTTCAAAAAATTATAGCAAACTTGTTTCGACATGGTCACGTATTTCAATGGCTCGTCTTGTTGCAGAGCGGTTGTTGTTTTCAACACAGACGTTGTGTGGTATACATTTTCTGCAACAAAAAGTGCATCTTCTCCAACAACACTGTAAAAATCCTCACGATCAGCAATTCTGATGGTGTTGGAAAGAGCTTTTGGCAAGTTTTGGTACCGTCTATAAAACCCACGTTCCTCGGCAATGTCTTGGAATTTAAGTTCTGGTCTGATAGAGGTCATCTTATGCGTGGTTGGTGTTGCGTGTGCTTAAGGTTTTGACTTGCCGTTCTGTTTCAGCTTGACTTGAATCAGTGTAATATTGGATTCTTACACCAGGCTTTCGATATCAAAACGCGAAATCCACCAGGAAAAAAAAAAAAATTCGTGTCAACTTACAAGGGAAACAAGACGCGTTGGAGTTTCGCGTTAGAAGTTGAACCGATGTTTTGAGCAAAAGTAATAGTTTAAAACTAATTTACATCTTCCCAGGGATAAGTGAAGAAGAGGAGTTCTTTCATTTTGACCCAGGGACCGGAAAGTAAACAACTATCATGATACAGTTGTGTTGCAACTATCCAGCAGGTCTTTGGTGTCTAAACTCCACTTTGCCACAGCTAACTTCAAATAGCCAACATCAGATTGAGCAGCATCACTGATTGGGGAATGTTGAGACAAGGTACTTTTTTTATCTGTGTTTTGTATTTTAACTTTTGTGTCTGCCAAGTACTCAATTGTTGGCTCAAAAACATTTGCCAAGAAGTTATCGAATTCCAACTCAGTAAACTTATCAGCTTTGTTTGATTGAGTTAGATAAAATCACAACATTTTCCATTTGAAGAGAAAGATTTGGCCGAGACTTCAAAATGGTTTTCAATCGTCTCGCCATTCTTACCACCATTTTACATGATTTTTTTTTGTAAACGGTCAACGATTGAATCTTGTCCTTTTGCAAACCAACTATGGTGACACTTTTTTTTTATTTGATCAGCTTGCTCATCCAACTGCTCATTTAAATCAGCTATGCTTTTTTCAAGAGCCTTGACTTTCTCCTTTTGGATTTGTAGCTGCCTTTCCAAAGTATTTTTATCACCAAACTCAGCTTCGTATTTGGAAACCATCACAACATACAATACCAAATGTTTTGCATAAGCCTCCAAATCTTTTTTAACTATAGCCACCCAAAGATGTGACATTGTTAATTCAGCACTTTTTTTCAAATCAAAACTGTTTGCCGTGCGTGAGTAATGATCCCAGTTTTCGTGGGGACAAAGTCAATTTGCAACATTGAAAAGATTCTTCCATGTTTTTTGAGAAAGGTATGAATTGCCATTGTTGGATGGGTTTACAGGTTGTTTTTCCAATAATGGCGCCTCATCTTTTGGTTGGTTTTCAATGATGCTTTGTTCTGGTGCGACATTAGAACCAACCACGCTTTCATGTTCGGTATAGTGATTCCAAGACCGAGGAGAAACAGCCAAAGAGTCAGGTTTAGCATCTTCTTGGGGCTCCACAGTTTCCGTAGCACCCCTAGTAATTACATCTATTTGTGACTCAGTAATTTCTCGAAAGTCATTGGATCTCCAGTCTCTTACATCAACATTATCATTACGAAATAGAAAACGTGAGCTCCTGTATCTTAAAGAAGCTGCAGAACGAGGAGGAGTGTGACCTGCATCTCTGATAAGATGGCTTGAGGCTGATCGCGAAAGTGAGTTCATAGCTGAGTTTCCTGGGTCTGCAGATTGCAGTTTAACGATTTGACTCTGCACTTGATTGTTTTTGATGTTTGCTTTACTTTTAAGTTAAAATTTTCTGCTAGAAAGCTCGTGAAATAAGATCCACTTCAAAAAGATTGATAAGCTTGACATGCTAGAGTGCTCCGTGTATGGGAAAAAAAAAAAAAAAAAAAACTTAGCCGCCATTTGGAAAGCTGGAAAAGCCTGGATATCCAAGCGATTCATGGATGAAATCCTAAATATTTGATTAATTGCCTCTTTTTTTCGAGCTACTGTTTGGTTATCAGATTTCATTGTAAAGATTACTGAAAGTTATATTACTGAGAATAGCTATACAGAGACCACCAGCACCAGTACACGGAGTATGAATGCATCGAATATTAACACAAGAACTCACGGCTTGTTGTGTAAAATTGTTTGGCGTTCAACAAACTTTCACATCCTCGCTACCACTTAGCTGGGTGATCGTTAAAAATACGAACAAAATTATACTTACAAAATTATTACTATAATGATATGCTGAAAATGCAATTGTTTTTTTTTTTTTTTCAGTAGAAGACACGATAATCCTTGAAGACAAATCTCTTCACCATTTAAGCTTCCACTTGGTTTTCAATGTCTTGAACACTCACCACTGTCCCTTCTTTTCCAGAATCAGAAGTTCCGTAGACGAAAAACTGAGTAAAAATGATGAAATCCATAACCAATGTCCCAGAACTACCAACCAACCAAGAAGCATTCACTAATAAATATCTTGGATGCATGGAAATACTCAAAACACTAATAATAAAAGTGGTGTTCCCCAAACATGCAAATAAAAAAAACAAAAATGAGATCCCTTCAACGGATTTTCTCTTGAAATTTAACAAAATCTGTGGAACTCTTGAACCTAAGTATAAAACAGCACTTAGATATCCGAAAACTTGCGCTGTGATGTTGAAAGTCAGTTCTTCTGGAGGTGTTGGTTTTGGGGATTTTGGGTTGTTGCAATAGGAAATATACCAGAAAAGGAAACCTCCTAAGATAACAGAAAGCACAATCATGATTTCTTTCAAGTTTCTGATAAAGATCGAGTCGGAATTGTATGTTTTGGTGATAGAAGTGCTGGAAACTAAAGAAGTGGACGAGCTTTCCCCTTCTTCAACATCCAAACTGGCACTGGATTCTTCGTTCCCAGAGGTCAATAGAGGCTGAGTTTCATCAAAGACTTCCACAATATGATGACTCAATGGGTTTGCTGGAGATAAATGCACTGGATCAACACTTTTGGTTTTATTGTCTTCGTTATCGTATTGCAAACACTGAACAAATAAAAGAATGTCTGCGGCAGTGTAGTATGCAGCCAAAATGATCATTGTTGGTAATAGCTTTTGCATAATGGCACCAATGACATTGAAAACATCACCGGCCAACCACAACACCACAAATAGTAAACTTAAACCATCAGCGGATTTTCTATAAAAATTTTCGTAAATTTGCGGCACAAAAACAACAATCCAACAGGCAATGGAAATGGAACCGGTGATTCCACTCACAGTTTGGGCATTTAGCACGATCGGAACTGGTGACAACATGGTGGTTTTTGCTTTCTGATTTTGGTTTTTTTTCACCTTCACTTAGTTTTTTTTCGTAAGAACTTCAAGGGAGAGGAAAGGTGATATGAATTTGTTCAACTATATATACTTGAAACTTTTTTCGACCTAAAAACGGTGTAACCTGATAAGAAAATTACGAACGGCATTGCTAAGGACACTGTATTCCCAAATTCACACAATGCGCTTCCCGACCAAGCCCAGTAAGTCATCAACAATATGATCAAAGTCATTCACGTCAAGCTCAGTTCGACCAGCAATAATTTAGCTTCCAACCGAATTCTCCACGGTCGAAAGACCAAACGCTGGAAAAAACTGGCTCGACTTTTTTTTGGGATTTCTTTTTTTTATTGAGAATCCCGACGGAATTACTATATGTCTTCGGACTATGTATATTTTCAAGAGCTATGTCCGAGGTAAGCTTTGTTCGGACATTTCCTAAAGAAGCAGTTTAAACTTTTAGTATACACATTACGTATGGTGATCTTGTTCGTTTAAGCCTCTTTGGCGCTATCATCTTCTTTTTCTTCCACTTCTTCTGCCACCTCCTCTTCATCATTCTCTTCATCATCCTCCGCGGCGTCCTCCTGGCCCAACTTTCTAGCGGGCAACACTTGTTCAAAGGCCACTTTCCAATCTTTGGATTCAAAATATCTCAACATCAACTCAATCACATGCGTGGTTGTCAACACTTGTCTCCCATTGATCTTAATGAACTCGTCAATTGGCAGTTTTTTTGTTGGAATTTGCAACTCTTCTGCTTTGTTCAAACACAACTTTTTGTATCTTCCCTTGTCCACAATCCCACCAACAACATATGTCTTTCCCGATTCCAGTGTTTCCAAAGTTTCGGTCGCATCAGCGCTTAGATACACCGTGTTGAGTTTGTCTTCTGCAGAAAGTTCCTTGACCGTGTCATTTTCAACAAATTTAACGTTTTTCCATTCCATGAACCTTGTGTTTGCCAATTTCCCCTCAAATCTCTGCTTCAACCTCTTATTGAACGAGGCAATCTCAATATCTGCAAAATAACTAAAATTCCTGTTTGCACTGTAACTTCTGGTAATTTGATTGCTCATGGAAATAATCTCTTTATCGTTCATCAATTCATCAAACGCACAGTCCATGATGATTTTCATCCCACTGTCCTGCTGCTCAACTGCTGGACGTCTGGTCTTGCGTTTCAAGTGGTCTGGAATCGGTTCACCTTTTTGTAAGTACTCTTGGATCTTGCTCTTTCTTGCATGTCTCTTTTCCATTCTTTTTTGTCTCAATTGTTCTCTGTACACATCTTTCTCCGACTCCCATTGCTTTCTTTTGCAAATTTTCTTCCATTGCGATTTGGACATTCCATCTGGTTTTGGTCCATATGCAGTAAGTAATTGCTTGTTCTTGTTGATGTACAAATCTCTCAATTCTTTCTTTTCTTGAGGGTCTAATGGTCTGGAGGAAGAAGTCACGGCTGGAATTTTTTCCGTGACTTCAACTTGCTCATTCTTAGCGGCTTCAACTGGGCCATTCTCGGTGCTTTCAACTGAAATTTTCTCCTTGCTTTCTAACATTATTAGGGGCTACCAATAGTGGATGGTTCTTCACTCATTCATGCTCTAGTCCTCGAATCAATAAGCAAAACTCACATCTCATCAAATTCCCCAGCTTCGCTTTGACGAAAAAGAAAAGTCAGTAGTTTTTTTCACCAAAAGTTTCCAGCCCCCGAAGGACAACGCGTAAAGTGCGAGTTGTTGTTGATGCTAGACTTCAATAATCAAAACCAAAGTGAGCACCTAAGCTGCTAAGGAAAACACTCAAACGTACCAAGAAATAGCAGCAGTATGAGCGAACTCAAAAAATTGGAACTACCCTGGGTCGAAAAGTACAGACCCAAGCTGTTAAAAGACATTGTTGGGAACCAAGACACCATTGAACGATTACAAGTGATTGCCCAGAAGGGGAACATGCCGCACATGATTATCAGTGGGCTTCCCGGGATTGGTAAAACCACAAGTGTGCACTGTCTAGCTACAGAACTTTTGGGTCCCAAATTGTACCAAGATGCTGTTTTGGAGTTGAATGCCAGTGACGATAGAGGGATTGATGTTGTGAGAAACCAGATCAAGCAGTTTGCACAGAAAAGAGTCAATTTGCCTCCGGGGAAACACAAGATTATTATCTTGGACGAAGCAGATTCTATGACTGCAGGGGCTCAACAGGCTTTGAGAAGAACAATGGAGTTGTATTCGAATTCAACACGTTTTGCATTTGCATGTAATCAATCAAACAAGATTATTGAACCATTGCAGAGTAGATGTGCGATATTGAAATACACTAAATTGAGCAATGAACAAGTCTTGAAAAGATTGATGGAGATCATTGAACAAGAGGGCAACATTGAGTACACGAATGACGGGTTGGAAGCCTTAGTGTTCACCGCCGAAGGTGACATGAGACAGGCAATCAACAACTTGCAGAGCACGGTTGCTGGGTTTGGATTGGTGAATGGGGATAATGTTTTCAAAATTGTCGACTCTCCACATCCACTAGTGGTTAAGAAAATCATACTGAGTGACACTTTGGACAATGCATTGCAGTTGCTACGTGGACTTTCGGATAACGGGTACTCTCCAACAGATATTATAACGACTTTTTTCAGAGTGGTGAAGAATTTGAGTGAGTTGAAAGAGCAACAGAGATTGGAAATGTTGAAGATTATTGGGTTTACTCATATGAGAATTCTGGAAGGGGTTGGGTCTTATTTGCAATTGGCTGCTTTGGTTGCAAAGATTTCTGCATCCAGAGCATCTTAAACATCTCGAACGTCACGAGGATTTCGAGCAACTCGAGCGAAGCGAGTGATGTGAGAGATCGGAGAGATGAAGGATGCATGAGACATGAGACAAGAGTTGAGAGAAATGAGAAATACATGAGAAATGAAAAATACATGAGAAATGAAATATGGAAAAGATTTAATAGAGCCCAACACTGTTCCTATCCAGTACAGAAGTTATCACACCCGGAATCTCGCCCTTTTCCGTCCCAATACTCCCTGTATTCCAAGATTTTCTTTTTTAATCAGTAAAACCATCTTAAGCTCAATTAGTGTGTTACATGGCTCGAAAAACCGCAATGACCGCTACCGATATACTTGTATACTATAATTAGCCCCGAATATTTTCAGTAATCCCAAGATTTTTCACTGTTACAATTGTAAAATGTCAGTGTTTAATTAAAATAGTGTTTTCAAAAAAAATACTCTCTGCACGTGACCCTGCGTTGAGGGTTTTTGTTTCAGCGTTTGTTTGTTTCTTGCATAATAGTCAAACTTATAAGAGCCTTTCTCATGTATTCTCAACCACACCAAACAAGAAAGAGCAACAACCCACGAATAGAACAATCCCCGCAACAACAATGGAGGTACTAGCGCAGAAATTTGAAAAACTTGATCAAGGGTGGGCCTATGTGCCGCTGAGCGACGACAACACGCAGCTTCTTCAAGAAGGTCTCGACGACAACGAGCAAGACAAGTACAGGGCGGAATTAGACAATCTTGCGCAAACCGACAAAATCATTGACACTATACTGAGCCACTCTGAGAAATACAGTGTTGAAAGCCATGATTTCATAAAGCAAGTTGACACTCTTTCCCATGAGTTGAACCGCATTAAGGAGAAATCTGTTGAGCTAGAAAATGTCTCTTCTGAAAACCAGTCAAAACTGTCAGAACTCGATCACAAAATCCATCAATACAAATTGTTGTCTCCAAATCTAGTGGAACGGATTATCCATGGAACCATTGATGCACAGTGGTGCGAAGACGCAGAGCTTGTAGTGTCGTACAGTCAGGAGTCGGCTTCCGAAGAAACCGATCTATGCATGATACTAAAACACGTTGTCTTGGAAAGATGTAAGAGGAAGCTTGTGGAAAGCATCAAAAAATTGAGAACTTTCTATCCGTCCCAAGTCGTGCAAAAAGAGTTGCTTAGTGTTCCAACGGTTTTCGAGATCATCAGATCTGAAAACAAGGAGTTGGCCGAGCAGTTGTTTCAAGCGTACTGCAACACCATGCAGTGGTACTACACACAATTTTTTGCACGTTACACAAGATCCTTAACTATCATGCAATACCATCAGATAGACGCCAATTACAAGTTTGGTGGGCAATTGTCGTACTACTATTCCATGCTATCTGGAGTGGTGGGGGTACTATCAGTGAACGATTATTTCAAATCAGTTAACAAACGTATATTTATACTTTCACAAGAGAATTCAACAGTCATGGTTTCTCAGATCGCCGAAACAAACACGGTGAAGAATTTTCTTGAAATTGGTTTCAAGAATTTGAATCTCTGTATTTTGAACAACTACCACGTTGAGTCGGAGTTTATCACCAACTTCTTCCAACAAAAAGTTACCGCCAGTGATGAAGACGCCATTATGAACACCACCAAATCAACAAACGAGTGTTTGCAATCCATCTTTCGCAACGTTTTTGCCAATGCAGAAACATTTACAAAAAATTTGATTGCATACACTTTTGACTTTTATGGGATCCTACTCTGCATCAGGATCTCCCAGATCTACATTGACAAACACGCAAGCATGACCGCCTCGAGTGAGCCTGCCACAGATCCATTTGAAGAGTACCTCAACAACCAGCTGTTCCAAGTCTTGTGGCCGAAATTCCAAAGCATCATCAACAACAACTTGAATAACGTGACGGATATCAGTAACGTGGACCCTGATCAGTTCATCAGTTTTCTCCAGGGGATCCTCATCATCTCAACAAACTACAACATCAAAGTCGAACCTTTGTACCAATCGCTAATGAACATTTTGAACAATTTTGAAACATACAATTTACAGAAGACACATGCGGGTAACAAAACGTACCAGTTGACTGTTTACAACAAACTTGTGAATTTACTCGACTCGATGGAATCTGAGCAGGCTCAAGACTCTGAAGTGGACAATTCAAACGATGATGAAACACGTTCGATTGTTGATGAATTAAAGGAGCGGTACATCAACAGCATCAAGAATGTTTGAGTAACTACAGGAAAAGACTAGTTTCATAATTTTTAAATAGTTTTCTATAAAAGGGGCAAGGAGAGTAAATAAAGAAAAGGACATTTTACAGCGAAGAGTTTGAACAAAGCACTTGCTTAACAAAGAGCTTAGCAGGAACGGCGCCATTAAATATTATTTAACTCCCACGCTCAATAATGATAACACACTCGCAAAAGAAAATCATAGAATACCCGTACCAACCCAACCATATTTTAAGGATAGATGCTGGCCCTGGAAGTGGGAAAACTTTCACCTTACTGAAAAAAATTGAACATTTGGTGGAACAGCAAAATATTGATCCGCAAGAGATCTTGGTGCTTTCGTTGACCAATAAAGCCGTGGAGAATGTGCGTGCAAATTTAAACGAGAAATACAGATACCTGTGCTGCATCAAGACCTTCCATTCGATGGCCAACAAGTTGATCAAAGACGTGAAAGGCTTTGTAAACGTTATTGATGACAACGGGTGGAGAGCTCTTCACGAGTTGTATGGGCCCAAGAAGTTGACGAGTTTCAAAAACTTGGAGAAATCAGTTGTAAAATACAGAGAGACTGGGCATCTTGTGCACAAAGAAGTGTTGAAGATCTTGGACTTGATGGAAAAATGCAATGTGTATAGTCATTACGATTTGATTCAAGAAAGTATAAAATACATTGACGCGTCTGATTTGAATAAACAGTTCAAAGTGATAATCATAGACGAATACCAGGATTTGTATCCTTTTTTGATCCCCTTTATTAAAAAATTTGCTAAAAACTCACAGTTGATCATGTTTGGCGATATGAATCAATCAATATACCAATTTTTAGGCAACAACGAAAAAGCTCTTGAGTCTATTGGATACAACACAATCTTGCACTTGAGAGACAATTTCAGGTCGTCTCCAGAAATCATGGAGTTTGTTAGTGCTCAGGATAGTGGAAATTCTAACAACCAGATGGAAACTGACAAGGTTGGGGAAGATGAAGGGATTGTCGTGTACTCGAAGCCTGAAAGCGGTGTACCACCTTTGAATTTCAACAACGACTTGGTTGGCGAAATCTCAAAATTGATTTGTTGTGGAGTGAATTTTAAAGACATTGCCGTTTTGACGAGGACTAATGCTGAGGTGACCAACATTGTCAACAAATTGAACATATACAACATCCCTAATGAAAAAATTTTGAAATATTCAAAATTCATCACCTCTTTGATTGATGTAATGAGACTGTCTATGGACTTGAAAACAGGCGCAAACAATGAGTTTAATCGAGTTTTGGTTTTGAAGAAGTTATGTGACTGGGATTTGAGCGACCCGAAAACCGCACGTCTTGATCATGACTTGCGTGACCTGCATGAGATTACTGACCCGGTAGAGCTAGTGAAACAATTAGTCACAATTTCGTACAACCTAGGAAACGTCCCAGACAGCACTATCTACAAGTTTACCGAAATCATGAAGATATGCTCCGAGTGCGGCACAGGCAACCTATCTTTGGTAGAGTGCTTTTTTGACAAGGCTCTCGATGTGACATTGGACTCGTCAGACGAGAACAGCGTCAAAGTTTCGACCATCCACGCAGCAAAGGGTCTTGAGTACCCGATTGTATTTGTGGACAAGCTCGAGTTGTCGTGGATGGGCCAATTCTCAAATTTACAAGATGGTAAGAAAAATGGGCTCCTCACTGGTGAAAGAAACGTTAAATATGTAGCCTACACGAGACCGAGAAACTTGCTTTATTTGAACAATTTCGGAATCAAAAACCACAACATTATGACCAACTCTTCCTTTTGGGACTACTACTACAAAGACTTGCGTGTGCCCAACAGGTTTAATCAATCTTTGGCACTGAAGAGTTTCCAAAAACTTGGCAAATTCCTTGGTCGGGCTTAAGTTGAGTGCGCAAATTACCGGTTCGAGCAAAAAAAAAAATGACGCCTTGCAGGGCTTGATTTTTTTTTTGCTTTTTTATGCCGAATCTCAAGGGATGCGTGAAGAGGACGAGAGGTGACTTTCAACCAAGATTATTTTGACACGTTGTATCGGTTCTATATAACCTGTATTCTATACAAAACTACAAACAACCCAAACACTGACACCTTTACAATCATCATGTTGAAGAGCCTAGTGAGACAGCCTCTTACGCTGAAACCTGCTAAACTTCATATGCTTTCTCAAGCAGCAGTTAAAACAAACACATTACGCTTACTAAACCCTGCTGTAACAGTGAGATACCTACACCAAACCACACTTTACAGACAAGACGAAAGGAAATCGCAGCCACCGCAGCCACCAAAAGACTCTGCATCAAACAGATCTTCTTCGCCCTTGTCGCCATCGTCTGCTCCAGCAAGCAACAAACCATTGAGCAGAAAACCTATTGGGGGCACTCCAAAGCTGGAAAAACCAACTGATTTTGAGTTTGCTACATGGAAGGCCACCGCGCTATTGCTGGTTGTTGGTGGTGCATTGTACTATTTTTTCCAAAAAGAAAAGAAAAAGTTGCACACACAGAAGGAAGCAGAAAGTAACAGGGGTTATGGAAAACCATTGATTGGAGGTGATTTTGAGTTGATTGATTTTAACGGGAACAAGTTCACTCAAGAAAACTTGAAAGGTAAAGATCAGTTTAACATTATTTATTTCGGGTTCACACATTGTCCAGATATTTGTCCTGAAGAGCTAGATCAGTTGACTGAGTGGTTGGACGAGTTGGACAAGAGAGGCATCAAAAACGTTCAGCCTATTTTCATTACTTGCGACCCGTCAAGAGACACTCCGGACGTTTTGAAAAAATACTTGAGCGAGTTCCATCCTAAATTGATTGGTTTGACAGGGACTTACGAGCAGATCAAGCACGTCTGCAAAGTGTACAGAGTGTATTTCTCTACCCCACCTAATGTGAAACCTGGGCAAGATTATTTAGTTGATCACTCTATCTTCTTCTACTTGATGGATCCGGATGGTGAGTTCATCAACGCTTTGGGAAGACAGTACGACGGTCCTGCTGGGGCCAACAAGATTCAAGAACACATTGAAGCTTACCAACCAAAGAGCGAACGTTCTAAGAAGAAGTGGTATGAGTTGTGAAAAATCATCTGAAGGCTTCAAGTTTTTTAATTTATATATAATTCATCGTGTAGTAATAGTGCCTTCGCCTCACAAGAAGATAATAAATGATATTCTGCTACTCAACCAGTATTTCATTCTCCTGATTCGTAAACAAATAAAACTTTTCAGTACACACATATATAAATAAATATATCTTATATGATTTGCTTATGTTTTACCTGCACCAGCTCTAAAGTAACAAATGTCACCGTCTTCCATAACGTAATCTTTACCCTTTTGTAGCAATTTACCAGCAGCTTTGATGGCTGCTGCATCTTTCATTTCTGCCATATCAGAATATTTAATGATATCAGCCAAAATAAAAGTTTTTTGCAAATCATTGTGAATGACACCTGCTGCAGCTGGAGCTTTTGTACCTTGTCTGATGGTCCATTCTCTGATTTCTTTACCAGTACCACAGGTGAAGAAAGAAATCAAATCCAACTTTGTTCTCATGGTGGTAATGATTTTTGGCAAAGCACTTGTAGTATTTAGTCTTTTCAATTCTTCAGCACCTTCTTCTTCAGACATGTGAGACAATTTTTCTTCTAGACAGACAGAAAATGGAATAATAACATCACCTGGAGAGTATTTGTCAACCCATTCTTTGATTCTCAACAAATGCTTGTTTTTCTTTCTGATGTAATCTCTTTCACTCAAGTTGATCAAGTAAATGGTTGGCTTAGCGGTCAACAAGAACATAGAGTTGATGGCTTCAACTTCTTTAGCGGTCCATGTTTGGTTGGCAACTCTTTGACCGTCTTTCAACAGTTGAATGATTCTTTCAACAAGTTCGGTTTCTTCTCTTTTTTGTTTAACTTCTAGAGATTGACCACCTTTTTTGGTGATTTTGTGTAGAGATTCCAAATGTTTTTCAGCAAATTCAATATCTTTCAATCTCAATTCAGTGGAAATAATTTCCAAATCTCTAACTGGATCAACATCCCCTTCAATATGGATAATTTCAGCATCGTCAAAACATCTGACAACTTGGTAGATGGAATCAACAGCTCTGATATGAGACAAGAAAGCGTTTCCCAAACCTTCACCAGCAGAAGCCCCCTTGGTCAACCCGGCAATATCGTAAACGGTCAAATGGGCAGGGATTTTACTTGGTGGATCCCCATAGATGTCACACAAGTTGTCGAATCTTGGAGATGGAACAATGACTCTTGCTTCTTCAGGGTCAATGGTAGCAAAAGGATAGTTGGCTGGGTTCCCCAATGGACATCTGGTGATGGCTTGGAAAAAAGTGGATTTACCAACGTTGGCCAACCCAACAATCCCGGCTTTCAAGTTGTTCCCTGGTCTACCTAATAGAATTTTTTTTTCTTCAACCTGCTTCTTTGGTGGCATTGTGATAATGTGTGTTTGATTCTGGTTTTTACGAGCTTATTTGGTGAAGAGACGTATGAGAATGGTAAGAGGTTATATTTCATCGAAAGAGATGCGCAAGAGGAATACAGGAACATTACTTTGATCGCCGAAAGTGCCATAAGTGTACTCGAACAAACTCCAAATCTTCTAATTTCTTCGAACTACGTCGAAAAATGGCTAATGGCGAATGACGAAATGCAACCTTTCTTGATATAAACTTGCTTGAATTCTGAATAAATGTAAAATATCAGGTCACTTTACTTGGAGATGAAGATGTGACAATTAATGGTCGTTGGAGAGCAACAGCTCAAAGCAGACATCGAAAGCTCGAGACTGAAAAACTTTTTTTTTTTTTTTACAAATTTCCTTTTTCGGTATCTTTTCTTTTTTTTTTTTGCGTTTTCTGGAATTTTTTTGTGTTTTTCAAGAACAAAAGTCGCTCGTCGCTCAATCCGTCGCTGACGTTCATGTGACGTCTGTTTGACGTTTTAAACGTCAGACGTCCAAATCTGATATCATTGTGACTACAACGTTAAAAACCATTACTCATAGGTTTACCTGATAAGAGTCTGTAGACCTACAAGAACCATAAATAATAGAAAGGCACAGGTGAGCGGATGAATCATCAAGCTACTAGCACAAGTAGTGAAGTTGCAAATATTGCAAATGCTAATCAAACAACTCAGGCATATGATAATACTTTAACAATACCTTCGATGCCACGTAACAACAAGAGCAATGTGGAACAGGTTAATCCCAGCAAACTTAGTCCTGGGAAGGCTGATGCGAGTAAGGTCAGTCCCTGCAAAAATGGTAGTGACGAGAAAGAAGTGCGCATAGGAAACGTTCCGGTCGCTTATCGGCTGGGCGAAAATTTGAAAGTGGAGAGAAACGTACCAATATATGATCCTATTGTGAAATATTTTGGTAGAAAGCTAAATGTTGCCAGGAGTCCTTTCTCAACTAGGCTTTACAAAATTTCTAAGCCTAATGCTGATGAATCAAGTCTTGCAGAAAAAGCTTTGGAGAATTTTGAAAACTTGAAAAATTTGGATACAGTGGAAAATACTGGAAAATATAAGGAGCAAGATCAGCTCAAAAAAATTGATACTCCGGAACCAGCACAAGCAAACACGGATAATAATACAGAAAGTGGCAAAAGCGTTACTTCGAGTATTCACATTTTGAGTTCTGATGACGAAGCTGATGAGAAATGAGTGTGAGGCCATTATGGAGTGTAAAGACAATTTTTGGCAAGAAGTGAATAGGCAGCATATTTGCAGTTGCTTTTCTGACCAGGCAGACTTGAACCAGGAACAGCAGCCACTGATACTAGCATTTTTCTCTCGGTGAGTATTCATCTTTTACGTTTAAATAGAACCGAACTGTTAGAAGTTGACAAAAAAACGAAGTGGAGCACGTATTCTTCAACTTCCGAGGCATACCAGCTGCATGTTGTGACTTTTTGGTCTTCTCTCTTCTTGCCGCATGACCTTAATGGATCGAGTCTTACCAGTTTGCACAAGCTAGCTTGTTTAACCTCAATTTGCCATAAAAAAATAACTCAAAAAAAAAATAATAACAAATAGAACTGCCACAGCCAGGAATCGAACCAGGGTCATAGGTATGGAAAACCTAGATACTAACCACTGTACTACTGTGGCGGCAATTATTTGTTAGTATTTATGCATACTAGAGACTCTAACCTCTTATAGCAAGATGCGTTCTAACACAAGTATAAAGCTTAGGCTGCCAGAATTGATTCAAAGCAAAAGCCATATTGAAGCTTAATTTACACAGAAGGTTATATCAAAATTATAAAATGTGACATGCCACGTCTCTCACACAACAGAGAAAAGTTCGTTCACCATGGTAACCTACAAAGAGTTGAACTCAAATATTTCTTCAAAACCATCAGCAATAAATCTCAAAACGTACTCATCTTGCAATTCTTGTTCGCTCACAAAAATGTCTGTTCTTTCATTAGGTTCCAAATCAGAGATTTGAACATCGTCAGTAGCACCAATTTTCAAATTTTGCACTGCAAAATCCAAAGTGTTTTCCACTTTGAAATTGAAAACTGTGGTCTTTTCAGAGGAGTCTTGTTGAAATAGGTATTTTTGTGCATAGATGATGAATTCACTGCTCGAGTCGGTAAGCTCTTGTAATGGAGAGATAGAAACAAGTTTCCCCAAAACGGAAGCACCCCCGTATTTGCTGTAAATGGTGTCTATGATTTCTTTGTATTCTTCGTCGTTGGTGGAGGCGGTTTGAGATGATGGTTCGTGAGATCCATGTACAGAGCCCGCAGATCCACCGGAAATCATATCGACATCTGCATTGCCAGCATCAACAGGCTCACTGATGGCAGGTAACTCAAAAGTGGAAAAGTCCCCATTTTGAATATAAATGTTTAATTTGGATTCCAAAACTCTGATATCTCTTGAAAGTTGTTGGTGTGATTTTTTTTTGATTGCCGGAGACAAAGCTGCTGAGGTCGATGTGCTTGCTCTGGACAAAACAATTGCTGCTCTGTCTCTGACTTCGTCGTCAATGTCATTGGCTTTAATGGTTTCCAACAAGTTTTTCGTGTAAACTGGGAATTTTGAAAGAGCAATAACTGCAGCAGATCTGACAATAGAGTTTTCCAAATTCACTCTGTTGTAAATGTGTCTGACATACAGCGAACTGTTTTCCGAGTCTAATTTTGGACCGTATTCACCCAACACGTACAATATTCTGACCAAAACTTCAGTGTACTCGCAATCCTCAATGAAATCGCACAAGTTTTCCAAAATCTCAGTTTTGGTGGTCCCCAGGTTTTCCTGGTTCTGCAAAAGATCCACCAAACAATCAACGATTTTAGTCTTGAAAATCACAGATCCGTCATTGTTTTTCAACAAGTCAACCAAAAATTTAGAAATAGTTTCGGGGAATTTGCAAACTAATGATTTCAAAGAGTCAATAATAATGATTTTAAAATCGTCAGAAACATCGTTGATCTGGATGTTGTTGATCAAAGATTGGATGTTGGAAGCGTCGCCGGATCTTAGCAAAGTGGTGATTGCATATGTAGAAATGTTTTTGTTGGAATCGTTGATCAAAGTTTCCAAATCACCGTTAATAGACGCTTTCAAGTTCCCAGGGTACACAGCAGCGTATTGATTCAAAATTTTGATGGCAGCAAATCTTGTTGAAGTTCTTGGAACTGAAAGAAAACTGCTCAACGTTTGGAAAACCAGATCGACCAATTTAACAATTTTCAATTTCAAAACGATTTTACAAACTTCTAATTGAACAGCCTCTATTTTTTTGTAACAACCCCATCTCAAAAATTTGATGTATTCGTTTTCGTTATCTGAGGATGAATTGGTGTCTCTCCCACTATAGGATTCGTTTTCCTCAATCAACGAAGGATCTCTTTCAATCAAATGACCAATCAATTTACACCATTCGACAAGAGCAAACTGGTTTTTCAACACAGACGGATCGTATTGGTGAACCAATTTCATCAACCCAATCTTGTCGTTCTTCTTCAATTGGTAGGCGACCCCCAATGCATGATATTGAGACATGTATTTTGATTGTGGATAGAAAACCGGCACTTCACACCCTGAAGGATGGTAGTTGACAAAACTTTTCAAAGCCTCAATATTTTCAGTGGTTTCGTTGCTCAATCTCTTGATCGTTTGATCAGCAATAGGCAACAAATGGTACGATGAGACAATTGATGCAGAAGCAATCGAAGGATCTTTCGAAATGGTGCATGATTTCAACAATCTCTCCGCACTGAACGCAGTCGAGGAGTCCAAGACTCTGGTCAATGTTCTCACGGCATTTGGCTTGATGATAGAGTCAACGTTTTGCACGTCCTTCATGATCGATGCAGTAGCCATCAAAGTGTCCTCACTAACAGAAGACAATTCTTTGATCACCAAGTAGACCATTTGTCTTAACGAGTCGTTGTTTTGGTGTTGAAACAATTTTGAAATAGAAAAAAACAGAGAAGTGCACTCCATTGTGTTAAAAGTGGTCAAGCCCTTTGTAACTAAAATCTTGTACAATCTGGTCAACAGTTTTCTGCATTTTTTAGGATTAATTGGCGATTCGTTGAAAGTGGTTAAACAGTCCTGGTAGACTGTCATTTGATCCCCCTCGGCTTTGGCCTTGTAAGTTTTCGCAGACATTTTGATATTTCTGGTTTCTTTGAGTGGGTTTTGAGAGTGTGTTGCAATTAATCTAGATAGTATGATCTCCTAATAATAAATGTAAGAATAGAACTGAAAATTTTGAAACTTGATTTGTTGTTATGTGTTTCTGTGGGTTTGTTGTATTTGGCAAAATTGGAAAAAAAAAGGACATTTGGTTAGATCTTCGGTACACACAAAAAAAAGTTGGACTTCGGACTCCACATTGCTCGGCCTGCTATAAACCGAGTCCATGTATTGTAAAACTGGCCAGCAACTTCTGCAATTTATACTCGAATACATACGATATGAACTATAAGAACGCAATTTTTATACAGATTTGGTTGTTCAGTAATTTTTTTTCAAACCAGATCAAAAGTATGAAGCGCTTAACTTGCACCACAACTGTTTTTGAAGTTGGTGAAGTGGTGTTTCCTAAGGTCAAAAAAGCAAATACTCCGGCGAAGCAATGGGACGTGTAGTGTTCATTTGTAGCTCCCCCCCGCCCACTGGCTCAAAAACTTGGAGTCTTGTAGCCAAAAATTGGTTCTCCAGAGCCGCATACGACCAAGAAGCAATATTTTTTTAAACATGGACCGACAATGTTTCAGCGAGCTCTTCAACACTCCGCTTCAACCTTCAAGTGGTGTTTAAAGCACGTATTTGTGTTTCAGTGAACGCTTATCAATCTCACTGACCTCACTCGCTTCTCCCCTTGAGTTACTTGAAAAACCAGCGCTCGCTTCGCTCGTCATGATGTTTCATTCTTCCAAAGTGTTTAGCAACTGATTCAAACATTTATTTGTATTGACATCATCGCTCAAAATTTCAGCAATCGAAACACCTTTCCCATTAACATTCCCCATTGCAGTTGTATTTTCCACAAAACTTCTTGGTAAGACATGTTTTAACAGTTGTCTTGCTTCCAAATTGTCACTCAATCTCAAATAGCATCTTACAATATGTTTCAACAATCTTGCTGGCGGAGTAGTACTCTGTGTATCTTGTCCTGCATTCCCTGGTGCATTCCCTGGTGCATTCCCCGATGCATTAGCGGCTGCGACACCGGCTGGTGTATTCAGAATATGGTCCACCATGTGGTTCAACACATTTGAAACTGCCATAAATCTTTCCTGAGTCGAACAGATATATTGCAATCCGTTATCGTCCATGATAATTTTTTGCAAAATGAAAATAGCCACTGTCTTGCTCAATTCTGTTGACGACTCCATGATTCTCAAACACAACGGGATGATATCTGTCTTCAACAAAAACTGCACAACTTCTTTACTGTCATTTTTGACCAATGCCCCAATAACCCCCAATGAGGTCAATCTCAAATATTCAAAAGATCTTGATTTGTTTGTGGTACTCAAGAAGGGAAACAAGTAAAAGGGCAATTGTGATCTGATAAATTGGAACTTGGAGTCCTTATGCGATGCAACACACTGCAAAAGAACCAGCGCATTGCACACTCTATTGGAGAGCTGGTTTGTGAGCAAGTTTGGTGGGTTCAAAAAGGGGTATATGCTGATGATCTCTTGAAGAAGCGAGGTCATCACACCAAAAGAGTTCCATAGCACTATGGCCAAATCTTCGTATTGCTCTCTTTTTCTGCCCAACTCTAGCAAAGCCTGTTCTCTCTGCGGTCCATAGGTCAACTGACAGATCCAGTGGTAAACGTTTGGGTCGTCCAATGCCCTGGTGCTTGTGGTAGAGGACCCTGCTTTCAATGGTTTTGGGCTATTATTATTGTTGTTGTTGTTCATTGGACTTGCTGCTGCTGTCTTGTTCATTTTGAGATATAAAAAAAAATGGGCCTTGGAGTTTGGGTTTGCTAGTCTCTCTATGTTGAGCAGTGTACCTTTCAGTTAGCTCTATACTACAAGTGATGGTCGTTTGTTCTCTGTCCTTGCCGTTGAGTGACAAATTTTCTCGTTATTCAAACTTTTCTGGTGTCGGGTATGCTGCTTTTACGATCATGTGACTTTTCTGATTGGAAACATTTCGAGTTATGCCCATTGATCATACTGATAGATGGAATAGTAGATTGGTTAATGCTGGCTCTGACATTAATACTTGATCCACCATCACCACCATCATCACCATTATATTACTGCTTTTTGATCTCGATTTAAATATTAACTCTTTAGGAGATTGGTAGTACTTGCATCGTAGTAATATATTTTATTAATTATTAGGTGATATATATGTGTAGGTACATATGAATATAAATAAATAGGTGAAATGTCTAGGAATTAGGGACATGTATTAATTGAAAAAAAAAAAAAGAAAACTTGCAAGTGCTTGCTATCGCTCGCTTATGCTCGCTTATGCTCGCTTATGCTCTCTAGTACTTGTGGCTGATCCTTATTCTGCTTAAAAGACAGTTTTGAATTTTTTCAAGTATTTTTTAAACATGTTGTTCAATTTGTTTTTCAAATTTCCTTGTTCTTGTTCTTTAACAGGTTGTTCAGCTTCTTCTTTAGCTTGTTCTTCAACAGGTTTTTCGACATTTTCTTGAGTTTGTTTAACTTCTTCATCTTTGTCTTGACCTTCACCTTCAGCAACTACGTCTTCACCATCTTTTTCCAAAACTTGTTCGACTTCAGCTGGAGTAGTAGCATCTTGAACATCTTTAACAACTGGAGTTTCAACAGCTGGTTCGGTGATGGTGGCAGTGGTGGTGGTAGCGACTTGTTCTTGAACGGCAGACATTATTTCTTGTATTGGTTATGAGTTTTTTGATATTAATTTTCTATCTTGGTTTTATAGCTTTTTTTGTTTATTTTGTTACAAATAAATAAGAGAAAACATTACTAGGAACAAGTTCATATAGAAAAAAAAAAAAAAAGAGCTGCTTTGGTATGAATTTAAGTAATCAAACTAATAAGAAATGACAACTTACAAGTCATCATATCATCAAATCATCAAAATTTACAACATTTCAACAAGAGCTCATATGAATACTCAACCAAACCAAGTAATCAAAACAGAAAAGGGCATTATAGTTTATATATGTTTCAAAATTGATATTCAAAAAAATAATTCTCTTTTTTTGAGTAAAAACATCTAGAACTTTGCATTAATGATACACTCCTTGACAAATGATGATGATGATGATGATTTGATTATGATTATGACAAAAATGCTAAAAATATCTTAATTTGTTTTCTAAAATTCGAAAAATAACATTAAAAAATAACACTTTTTTAGAATCATTAATCATGAATCTAATAATTATCAATTTTAAGAACATCCTTAATTAACTTAAACCTCAAAAAAAAAAAAAAACCAACTAAAATCGGTTCGACATTAAATTTATTCAATGAGATGAGATGAGATGAGTTAAGTTTTTTTTTTGTTTTTTTTTTTTTTTGGAGAAACCTATTCTTCACTAAAACGGGTTATCATTAGAGAACGAAAATACAATCTTCATGATTTTTATCGGGTAATCTTCTATGAAAGAAGGGTAATTGAGTAGTTGTTTTGCATCTGGTTGTACACCTTCACGTAATACGAATAACAATTCACGACTTTGTTATCGCATGATGTTCAACATAATACACATATTTTTCAATGAATGCAGTCTAATATGACTATACTACGAATGATTTAGAATACCAAGAGATAGATACCAAGAGATACTAACTGCTTCTCATTTACACGTTAATGCTCAAAACTAAGTAACACATTATGCATGTATATCTTTTTTTGACTCAGAAATTTGGGTATATTTTATGCTTCATAGCTCTTGTTGAATGAGTAAATAAACGATTAAGAGCAGTCCAGTCTGGTGCACAACATCTTTTGTCATCACTCAAAAAAAGATATACGTAATATATTAAACACACACACAAGCAACAGCAAGTGCAGGTGTCGTATATTATTCCCTTAGTCGTAGCAAATAGTGTATCAGAGAAGAAGTGAGTGAAAGCCATTACCACCACCAATAAAGTCTCTGCAATATATCATTTGAATATATCTATATTCATTTAGTACCAGCAGAGTACAATGATATAAGAGTACAATCGATGATGTTTGTGGTTGATTCTTCTTGGTTTGGTTATTACACTTATGTTTTGGTTTTAGAGCATAGATGCAATAGACGCTACTATAAATGTTACCAGATCACATTTGCTTATATACAAATAAGATCTTTCGGTGATAGTTTGGAAGTTAGAAAGAAAAATATTCAGGCTTTGGTTGATTTTTTTTTTTTGTGTCAAAGATTGACTTTTGCTAAAGGGCTTTTTTTTATAGCCAAAAGGGCATTTTTTTTTTTTTTTGGGTGTCAAAAGACAACAGATTTCCTTGAGTTTCCAATAATTTGATTTTAATATTCAATATTGAGGTAATACTTGAATGAATTACTAGAATGAACAAAATACAGTCAGAACGGATAATCATATTATTTAGTTTACTTATACGTCGAATTTTGGAATAGTACAGACTGTAAATATCTTGAGGGTATAATAGTGCAAGTGAAATTTGTGTGGGTGTGTATATGTGTGTGTGTGATCTTGCTAGCTGGTTACTCCCAACTAATCTAAAAAATATCAAATACGACTTCGTGGCCAAGCTGGTTAAGGCGTGCGACTGTTAATCGCAAGATCGAGAGTTCAATCCTCTCCGAGGTCGAAATTATAATTTTTTTTTTTGTTTGTAAAAGAGCGGTAATAGTCGGGTAGTGGACCAATCGAATGGCAACGAGTATTTATTATGTACCTGGGGGGAAACACAGGTTTTGATTAAAGTAAGCTAGAAAATAAAATTGGTGCCTTCGTAAAAGGCCTCTGTCTACTCTATATTCATAGTGTACTGATCATTGCTGAATTCTACTAAAAGCAGTGAATGTTCTCAAGTATGGAAAAAATAACCTTTGAATCTCACTTGAGTAGTGGTTTTTTATTTATGTATAAAGTTGGGAATATATAGTATTAAAATGATTAAAATTTTATCATTACGACCATACTAATACTTGGAACCTTATTACACATTGCATTGCCATCATAGCACAGATTTCTGAGGACTAAAAAAGTTAAGTATTCAAAAAAAAAAAAAAAAAAAAAAAAAAAAAAAAAAAATGAGCTTGAGAAGTTAATCATTGCTTGCAAGTTAGTTGAACTTGCAGAACTTGTTAGTATTATGGAAAGGTATAACCTTCTCTTTAGGGTTTTGGACTAGAAGATATATTGGCTTCTCAATAATAATAAACTGCAAGCATAAATTTCTTGCTCTACAATATTGCACTAAAAACATCTCTAGTCTGCAATGCTGTTATTGTAATTATCCACAATATAGGTACTGATTAAACTTTCCGGCTTTCAAATAGTTAGTTGTCTATGCTGGAATGCCGTAGTGCTGACATAATTGTTTCACTTAGTTTTGCTGTTTTTCTATTTACGTAAAACATCAAGTTCTTAAGAGCTCGCGTGGCGTAATGGCAACGCGTCTGACTTCTAATCAGAAGATTCTGGGTTCGACCCCCAGCGTGAGTGCTTATTAATTTTTTTTTTGCACTTTTATGGATGTTAAAACTCGTTTTTTTTTTTTTTTTTGTTTATTTTTAAGTTTAAATTGTGAGTATTGAAATTGTTAACCAAAGTTGAAAAGAAACATCAAAAGTTAACTTCAAAAGTAAACAAACTGGAAACAGTATAGAATTACCAATTATTACAGGAAATAGCATCACAGAGTATAGACGTTTTCTCACATAGTTAAACTATATTGCGTGATATATATATATACATATATTTCAAAATATTTACAGATCTTTGTAGCTAATAATTCTTGATTTCTCTTCAGCAGCAGTATTTACAGATCCAGAGGCAACAGCATCTGACAAAGATAATTCTTTGATCTTGTCAATCTGTGATTCCAATGGAGTTTTCTTTCTGGATATTGATCTCAATTTAGAGCTGTTCGATTCACCTGATGTTGCAGAATTTTTCGATTTCGCTTCAGCAATCATTGCTGCAAAAGCTTTATCTTCAGTGGTTCCCGATTTAGATACCACTTCTTCACTCAGATATCCTCTGTGTTCGTAGTTGGTATAATAATCAATATCTTTTCTTCTTGTTGGTCTACTTTGCAATGGCAATCTACTATATTTCTCCAAAAACTTTTCTGGTTTCAACAATGCTCTTAGATTCAATTCAGAGTAAAATCTGTTAACTATCTGAGATCCATTCATTTCAATAGCTTTGATTGCATTGCAACTACTTTTACAACTTTCAAAAACCACACCAGATGGTAATTTACCCTTGTACGATTTTAGATCTTTGGATTTCCCACCAATAATCTTAACTCCACCATTTTTAACAATCCCCGTCACTAAACCTATATCCGACATAACTTTCATATCAATCTTCTGCAAATCATTCAGTTTCCCATTCATATAGAAATATGCAATTCTATCAAGAGTCAACTCGGAAAATTCCCTTTGATCAGGCTGCTTGAACCCAATCTTTGGGAATAGTTTGTAAATGGGTGTTTGACCACCTTCAAAATAACATTTTGCTTTCCCACGCGCTTTTTGACCCTTGGTCCCTCTACCAGAAGTCTTACCATACCCAGAAGAAGCACCTCTCCCGACTCTTTTACTAGGTTGTGTGGACCCACTACTAGGTTTCAAATTCCCCAACAACTGCAAGCCTCTCTTGAATGTTAAGTTGTTCAGTTGTAATCTGTACATTGTTTGATGCTTTTGTTGTGAGCTTTGGGAAGATTGCGTTTTATATGTATAATAAACCACTCCTTCCAATCTGTCTTCTCTCATGGATAGTCAGAATTGCTGGATGAAAAAGTTTTTCCCTCGAGTAGAGAGAGATGGTGATGATTGGGAAATCGAGGCGAGAATGAACTTTTTTTTTTTTTTTTTCTCTCTGATAAAACGTGCTCACCCGACTCAACTAGACCAATTGCGTCGTCAAATACATCTCTGACGCTTTGGACGTCGTAGACGCACTTTAGGACGCAGATCTTTTAAAAGTAATTCTAGAATTTTTTAATCTACGCACGTTTCTGAACAGTTTTTATTGAAATCTCGCGTTTTACTCAGAAACAACAGTACACACAAAAAAACGAGTAAACCCGACAGAAGCTAACGGTGACTGGAAAATCGTAAAATTCAAATTCAGGAACAAAAGTCATGGAGAAAAAAATTCTTAATGAAGGTCAAACTCAATAAAGGTCGAGCCAGTTTTTCAGATCGGGAATTTGTTGTCTTGTACTTTATTGTTTTTTTTTTATTTCGTGTGAAACAAATGGAAACAAATGATGGGCTTGGTTAATTTATAATTGTTTTCAAGGTAAAATTGGTGTTGTTGGCGTATTTGACGACTTTGGTTTATGTAAGTTTGGCTATTGTTATGCATCATGGTGCATGCTGAGTATGATTAGTACTTTGATTCAAGGGTTTAACTTCTATATATATATATGTGTGTGTAGCTGTCGATAGGGTACTCAGAGTGAAGAAGAGTATCAACACATCAGAGAGGAGAGCTCAAATTGAAGTCCTCACCAAGATAGACAATATCAACCAATACATATCGACATTAAAGGCAATATGAAAAACCACATATCATTGGCAATTGGTCTGCTACTGGTCCAATTGGTCCATTTCACAGTGAGCGCTCAAGATGTGTTTCAATACAAAGGATGTTATTCCAGTTCGGATCTTCTGTCTTCGGTAACGTCACAAGGGTCATACAAGTATCAATCGCCGTCATACTGTGAAGGAGAATGTTCAGGAAAAGCTTTTATTGCATTATTGAATGGTGGTCAATGTTTCTGTGGGAATGATATATCTGCGTTGGAATCTTTGGATGCATCGGGTACGTGTGATGTTGGATGCTATGGCTATGGATTGATAACGTGTGGTGGACAAAGTTCTTTTGATGTTTATGTGAATGAGAATGCTGATACATCGGCTAGTTCATCGAGTTCTACCACTAGCTCTACCACTAGCGCTACGACTAGCTCTTCAACTAGCTCTTCAACTAGCTCTTCCAGTTCTACTACTAGCTCTTCTAGCTCCACAACCAGTTCCAGTTCTGAATCCTCGAGTGAAACTCCAACAACTTCTTCTACTTCCTCGAGTTCATCCAGTGAAACTTTCTCAACTACGTCTGACCAGAGCAGTTTGACGAGCAGCACGACAAGTAGCACAACTACTACGACTAGTGACAGTAGTACCACAAGCAGCACGACAAGTAGTACAAGTGAAAGCTCATCAGAGTTCACAACAAGCACACTGTCCCCAACGTCAGCCACCAGCTCAGCCAGCTCATCAAGTACATCTACCTCATCCAGCTCGCGAACCTCCACCTCACCAAACCATTCTACCAAAGTTATTGTCACACAAATAGTCACCACCATGCAGCAGTCACAATCAGCAGGGGAAACCAATATGGTTCAAACGATCGTGGTGACACAAACAGACACGGCTAGCTCTTCAGAACCCACTTCGGGAACAGATTCTTTTGCGTCATCGTCCTCCTCAGAAAGCTCTTCATCTGGGAACAGTGCCAGTCAGGGGAAAAATTCTTCGGGAAGCAATAACAAGTCTATTTCCACAGGTGGCATTGTCGGGATTGTTGTTGGTGTTGTTGGGGGTGTGTTATTGATTGGGATCATTGTTTTTCTTGTATGGTTCAGACACCACAAGAAAAATAAAGAACCAGATATGGAAGAGAAAAAACAGTATCAGCCGTATTCGTTTGGTCTGCCCGAAGATCCAGACACATCTCAAGCAGGCATGCTTGCTGCGGCTGCTGCAGTGACGGCGTCTTCTCCAAGCTCCATTTCAAACAGGTCTATTATCAGAAACAAGTCAAATAACAATAGCAACAGAAGTTTCAGATCTAATATTGACGACAACAACGACAGTGACGAGTTCAATTTTGTGGATGCAGAACAGCATAGTTATGGCGGAAGTCAGCAAGATTACTTTTCCGAGGTCTCGTCTGCACAGGCAGGGAACGAAGCATACCCTGATTTCGATGATACAGGGAATCACTCAAACATATTCTTGACAGATAACGGTGAAGACGATCACGGCGAAGACAACAACCATGAACGGTCAAGAACAAGTCATTTAGGACCGCATCCGGATTCAGATTTTGACAATGATGATGGAAGTAATGACTCTGATGAGCAAAGTGATGATGAAATGGGAGGGAAATCTTCAGGTGGGTTGAGGGTAATCAATCCGGATGATTAAACGAACCAATCACGAGCAACTTACGAGCAACTCACGGGCGTAGCGAATGATTATCAGTGATTGCTGGTGAGTTATCTTTTACACCGGGTAGTCCCTTTGCTCGCAAACTCTCCCTCCAACTGAGCATTAGTTTCTCATCTAATCCGCTTTGTTTGTAACCATATATAGGCTAGATATCACTAATTTTTTTTGATTTTAACTCGGGAGCTTGGCTTTTAATTAAGAGACCTTCCAACTTATCAGTGCCATTTTTAATTCCGCCAATCACGCGACATTAACTTGCAATAGGGTCTCATTTTGATGTTTCTTTTTTTTTTTTATGTTTTTTTTTTTTTTTTGTTTTCGGCTCCCACATTTTGGTCACTTTCGCGTCAAAAGCTGTGAACAAAAAAGGGACATCAGATGGTTTTGGTCATCTCCAATTATTTTCAATTAATATCTAATTTAAAGCTGGAAATAACAAACAAACAAAAAAAACAGCACATCTTGCAGCAGTACAACCCACATGTCCCTTAAAAGCACACAAAACATTATAGCCACCAAGAAGCAAGTCTACAAACCAATTCTGGACAACCCATACACGGGCATCGGAGCGTTTCCACACGTCAACTCGCAGCACGAAATCAAATCTTTGTTGGAGTTGTCTGTGTTAAAGACATTCAATCAGTTTTGCAGGATGCAGCAGAATAACCAGCAGCCCTTGAGCAACATGCAGTGCCCCGTCGATATTGTGTTTGGGTTCAACAAAGTTATGCAGTATTTGGAGTCGGACATAGACGAGCCCTGCTTTGTGTTTGTTTGCAACAAAGACGGACTAACAACGATTCTGCATCAGCATTTGCCTATGCTTGTGGCAAACAGAAATAGTAAACCAAACAAACAGCACATGACCCGGTTGATCCAACTACCCAAGTCTAGTTTAGACATGTTTAATGCGAATTTGCCCCTGCGCTCTAGCACGTTCGATCAAGAAGACGGAGACTACCATTATGGAATTCTTCTAGTCAAGGGAGAAAACATACCAGGATCGTTGAGAATCCATGTGCATACAAACGTTCCGGATGTTTCAATCCCATACTTGGAAACGTCATATGTTCCGTGCTCGGAAAACTTGCATCTGCTTAGTACCTCAATGTCTTTACAAAAAAAGGAAAGAAAGGGCAAAGTGCTGAAAAAAAAGAAGAACATGATAAAGAAGTGAGCCCATTGGTAAGACCAGTTTTTATAGATAGTTTATACACATTTACCCTTTTGCTAAGATTATTGTCAT
This sequence comes from Hanseniaspora vineae, assembly GCA_000585475.3. Taxonomy (NCBI): domain Eukaryota; kingdom Fungi; phylum Ascomycota; class Saccharomycetes; order Saccharomycodales; family Saccharomycodaceae; genus Hanseniaspora; species Hanseniaspora vineae. The sequence continues at coordinate 113,001 of JFAV03000006.1, forward strand.
TTCGGACCTGAAGGTTGATACTCACGTTTAGTCCGACATATTTAGTCCGAAGAGACGTTATAGAAAAAAAAACCGATGTCAATTTTACCTCCACATCGGGACAGAAATGTCAACAAGACTGTATATGAAAAAGGCTAAAAAGGTAAACAACACTAAGCATAAATAATTGTTTAAACATTTTCAAACGTCACTAATTTTAGAAAAAAGATGTGCTTTCGGGGCTCTCAGTGGCATCCGTTTCCAAAAGCAACTTTGAAAGTAGCATTTGTAAGGTCAAAACATTTTGAATATTTCTCTCATAAATTGTAAAAGTCAACGCTTTGAAGAAAAGAACCTCAAACACCAACCAGATGAAGAATCCTTTCTTAGATACTAGGACTGCTCTTAGATCTCCTGAAAGGCCACCGTACCCTCAAGATGGGTACTCAGAAACATCCAGCTTGGGACAAACCAATTTTTATCCTGATTTCACTCCACCAGCTTCACCATCTAAAGCTGCACTAAGATACTCCCCGAAAAGAAAGCATTTACTTCCAATTAGTGCTCACATGCCGCGCCACGAGGCAACAAGAATGGAATCGCCAAACAGAAAAGACAGAGTTGTTATTGACATTGACTCTGAGTCTGATGATGACAATAACAACATTGAGTCTGATTTTTTTGACGTTCATCAGTCTCCATCAAAAGCAAGACCTCAGCCACCAACAATTCAACTATCGAACAGTTATCCAGACCCATTCAACGAAAAAGATGAGACTAAAGGGTTTGATCTGGCAAGCGAAATTTCAACAACATACAGCAGACAAGTTTCTACAGCAGACATCTCGTCCATGTCCAAATCGATTGACGAAATCTCCACTATCTACAGTGGCGACACTTTTGAACAAACCCGTTTCCAACAGCATCATCCGGATTTGAAATACATCAGAAGAGGGAACTCTACGGCAAGACCTAAACCTTCCAAGAAAAAAGCCAGCAAAATTCTTACTTTGGATAATCCCATTCCAAGAGGTATCTTGGACGTTTTACCTAATAGAAGCTCTCCAGAGTTTACCGAAATGAGATACACAGCATGTACTACCGATCCTAATAATTTTGCTGAAGAAGGCTACAATTTGAGATTTGCCGGTATGAACAGAGAATGTCAAATTGCCGTTTGTGTGACCATGTATAACGAAGACAAATATTGCCTGGCCAGAACGATGCATTCGATCATGCGTAATGTGAGTTATTTATGTAAAAGAGAAAAATCCAGAGTTTGGGGACCTAATGGTTGGAAAAAAGTGCAAGTGATCATTGTCAGTGATGGTAGATCGAAAATCAACAGAGGTTCTTTAGACTATTTGATCTCTTTGGGTGCTTATCAAGAAGATATGGCCAAGAACACTGTCAACGGGCAACCTGTTCAAGCTCATATTTTTGAGTTGACAACACAAATCTCTATTGACGAAACTTTAAATTATGTCTCCAAAGACATTGTTCCTGTTCAAGTTGTTTTCTGCCTAAAAGAAGAAAATCAAAAAAAAATTAATTCTCACAGATGGTTGTTCAACGGGTTTTGCCCAGTTTTGGACCCAACAGTTGTGGCACTGGTGGATGTTGGTACCAAACTAAATGACAGCGCTTTATACCATATGTGGAAAGCCTTTGATAGAGATTCCAACGTTGCCGGTGTTGCAGGTCAAATTAAAGCCATGAAGGGCAAGTATGGCAGCAAACTGTTCAATCCGTTAGTTGCATCCCAAAATTTTGAGTACAAGATGTCCAACATCCTGGATAAACCACTGGAATCTTGTTTTGGTTACATCAGTGTTTTGCCGGGGGCTCTGTCAGCATACCGTTACAGGGCTTTGCAAAATCACGAAGATGGTACTGGTCCATTACATTCTTATTTTCTAGGTGAAAAACAAGAAACAGCACAAAGTGATGTTTTCACGGCCAACATGTACTTGGCGGAAGATAGAATTTTATGTTGGGAATTGGTAGCCAAGAGAGATGCTAGATGGGTTTTGAAATATGTTAAAGAAGCTACTGGTGAAACTGATGTTCCTGAAGAACCTCCTGAATTCATTTCTCAAAGAAGAAGATGGCTGAATGGTGCGATGTTTGCTGCATTGTACTCACAACTGCATTTCTATCAGATTTGGAATACAAGACATTCCAAAATCAGAAAATTCTTTTTCCATGTTGAGTTTTTCTATCAATTTGTGCAATTTGTGTTTTCCTGGTTTTCTATTGCAAATTTCTTTTTGACTTTTTATTTTTTAGCTGGTTCCATGTCCATGATTATCAAAAATGGTATGGTTTTGTTTACTTTTTTCAAGTATCTTTTGATTTGCACAATTTGTGGATTGTTTATTATTTCCATGGGTAACAGACCACAGGGAGCAAACCATTTGTTTATCACCTCAATGGTGATTTTGAGTATTTGTTCGACTTTTGCCATTGTCACAGGGCTATATTTCTCTATCTCCACTTTGAAGAAGAACGAAGAAACACATGCTGCATTTGTAAACATTGTTGTTTCGATGTTGAGTACATACGGTCTTTATGCGTTTACTTCTGTGATATATTTGGATCCATGGCACATTTTGCATTCCACTGTCCAATACTTTTTGATGATTCCAACCTACATTTGCACTTTACAAATTTTTGCCTTTTGTAACACACACGATGTTTCTTGGGGTACCAAAGGTTCGACCAAAGAGGACAAACCAAAAAGTGAAGCTGTTATTAGAGCAGGTCCAGACGGGAAAACAGTTATTACAGGTACTGAATGGCCTCAAGATATTGACAAAAAATACCTTGAAATCAGAAACAGATTGAAAGATAATGAAACTGTAGAGAGTAAGCCAGATCCTGTTCAAAAAAACAACGATTACTACAGAGATATCAGAACCAGAATTGTCATGTTTTGGATGCTGTCAAATTTGATTTTGTGTATGATTATCACACAAGTTTACGGGCCCAAAGACATGTACAAAAACAAATACCTGGTGTTTGTGCTATGGAGTGTGGCCGCTCTGTCTTTATTCAGAGCCTTTTTTTCAGTTTTGTTTTTGGTGCTTCAGTACACCAGAAATATTATCAGTTACAAACACAAACTTCAGAGAAGTGGTGCTAGCGTGGGCGGTGGATCTAGCATCAAGAGCTGGTTCAAATCGGAAGAAAAAATAAAAGGCATTGCCTTTTGAAAAAAGACGAAAATATTCAAGACATTGTGTATATTAGGACATATTACTTGACATTTCTTAGACTATATAATGTGGATAATAAAAAATGAATACCCAACACTATTGCGAACGTGCATTTCAGTGTATTTTCAATAGATTTGCCATTAATTAAAAAAAAAAAAAAAATAAATTTGAAAGGGGCGAGCAGGGAATTGAACCCTGGGCCTCTCGCACCCAAAGCGAGAATCATACCACTAGACCACACGCCCTTTTAAAACTTGTGTGACAATAAGCATTGTTAAGGGGACCACACTATTAAGCAATAAGAACTTAAACAACGCCTCAATACAACGTTTTTTTTTTTTCATAGGTCAGCGGTTATTTGTAAAGTTCTCTACTTACATCTTGCTCTAGATGATTCTCAATTCTTGTCTCCTACGAAAAGACAAAGCAAAGTTCAAGAAGACCAAACCATATAATCAATCCTATGTCAAACAAACACAGTATTAATAAAAAGCCGGATCCTTCATTGAGCAGCGAGAGTCAAAGTGGATTGGGCGTAGAGGAAACTGGCGAACCTTTAGACCATGATCTTGAAAAATGTTCAAAAATTACTTCAAAACATTTCAATCTTTTTGAAAACAAGATTAGATCCCTAACACATCCAGAAAAAAGCACATTGCAGGATCCAGACAATCCTCATTTTTACTATGCGAAGAAAGTCATGGAAAACGCTGATCACTTGGATGTGTTGCCCTCAGCTTCAGGTTTTGAGCCACATCTGGCTTTGAAGGAAGAGCCGTTGAAGCATGCCAATAAAAGAAAATGGTCCAGAAAAAGGTCTTCAAACAAAGACAAGGGTGATTCCATCAATGAGCTGGAGAAAAAAGTTGTCTCAGAGCAAAGTTCTGTTTTAGAAAGCTGTTCAGAAAATGAGTTGCAAAGTAGTCGTTTTTCCAATAAAAAAAAAAAAAATTGTTTTGAAAATGAAAGCTTGTCGTCTTCCATGTTGCAAATGCACAGAAAAAAAAATGTAACTAGAATGAACAAGTACACTGAAAATGTAAAACACAAAAGAGTGTTTGGGTTATGGCAGTTTTATTGTTATTTGATCACTTTTTGGGCACCAAGTTGGTTGCTCAAATTAGGTGGAATGAAAGAAAAATCTAGACGCTTAGCCTGGAGAGAAAAAATTGCGCTAATCTCATTAATCATTTATTGCGGTGCTGTAGTGGCTTTTTTGACCTTTGGCTTCAGTCGAACTGTTTGTCATCCAGGAGCCTTGAGACTTAAGCATGACCAAGTTGACAACAATTATTTAGTAATCAATGGGAAAGGGTTTGACTTGAAAGAGTATAAACACCCTGAAGCTTTCAATATTGAAAAAGATGCACAAGTGTTGATTCCTCCAACAAGCGCAGCAGGGAAAGACGCTTCCTTCTTGTTTCAAAATGTTAATGGAAATTGCAAAAGCTTGATTTCACCTAGAGACAATTGTACAATTCCAATGGATGCGGACAAAAACATAGCTTGGTATTTTCCTTGCAAAATGAAGGCAATTGATGGGTCCACAGAACCAAATTTTGACAAAGGTGAAGCATATGAAGGATATGCGTGCCATACATCATGGCTAAGCAGAAACGTTTACTACACTTTTTTGGCTAGTGTTGATGTTTATTATAACTGGGAAGATTTAACAAACACTACTAGGAATTTGGTTGTATTAGATGGCAATGTGTTGGATTTTGACATACTTGATTGGTTTGAGCGTGATCATTTGACTTATCCTGCCGAGTTTGATTTTTTGAAAAACGCAAAGCTTCAAGGATATGATATATCCGTTATTTTGTCAAATTATGGGAGAGACAAAACTATTAGCCACTGTCTTACTGAAATTTTAAAGGTAGGAGTAATTGACTCAGAGTCTGTTGGTTGTATTTCATCCAAAGTGGTGCTCTACCTTTCGTTGATTTTTATTTTGAGCATTATTTTCGTTAAATTTTTCATTGCATGTTACTTTAAGTGGGTTGTGTCAAGAAAGCAGGGTGTTTGCGAATTAAACCGGAAAAAGTTTAGTGAGCTTTCGATCAAAATCGAGGACTGGTCAAATGATTTGAATGACATTGGACCACTTGAACAATCAGAAGATGCTAATGCAGGCACAGAGAGCAATGTTCGTGACGGACCTTTGGATTACGAAAAGATTGAAAAATGCGGAATGACTACTATGACCACACAAGCGGTTGTATGTGAGCGCAAGAAGCTTAAATTTGAGGTAAATCAAAAGGAGGAGAGAGAAAATACCAACCAACAGAGCTTTGAATGGTTAGAGAACAGAAAAAAGTTGTCATGGAAACACCCTCACGTATTAACACAACCAAGAGCGGATTTCATGCCGTTTAATTTTCCATTGATTCATACCATTTGCTTTGTGACTTGTTATTCCGAGGACGAACAAGGGCTAAGAACAACTTTTGACTCCTTGTCGGTTACGGATTATCCAAGTTCACACAAATTGATAATGTGCGTGTGCGATGGTATAATTAAAGGTTCAGGAAACAACAAAACAACCCCAGAAACTGTTTTGGGAATGATGTGCGATTTCTTGATTGAACCTGAATTAGTTGAGTCGTATTCTTATGTTGCTGTTGCCGCTGGATCAAAAAGACACAACAAGGCCAAAATCTATTCAGGCTTCTACAAGTATGACGACACTACCATTCCACTTGAAAAGCAACAAAAGGTGCCAATGGTTTGTATTGTCAAGTGTGGCACAGATTCAGAAAAAGAAGTTTCAAAGCCTGGAAACAGAGGCAAAAGAGACTCGCAGGTTATTTTGATGGGCTTTTTACAGAAGATCATTTTCAATGAAAGAATGACCGAGTTGGAGTATCAATTGTTGAAAAATATCTGGTGTGTAACTGGGTTGATGAGTGATCTTTATGAAACTGTCTTGATGGTAGACGCCGATACCAAAGTGCATCCAGATTCATTGAAACACATGGTTGCTGAAATGTGTAAAGATCCAAGTATCATGGGGCTTTGCGGTGAAACAAAAATTGCAAATAAGAGTGATTCTTGGGTTACTGCAATTCAAGTTTTTGAGTATTTCATTTCGCATCATCAATCCAAAGCTTTTGAATCAATTTTTGGGTCTGTGACTTGCTTGCCTGGGTGTTTTTCCATGTATAGAATCAAATCACCAAAGGGTTCAAATGGGTATTGGATTCCAATTTTGGCAAATCCAGATATTGTTGAAAGGTACAGTGACAATGTAACAAATACATTGCACAAAAAAAATTTATTATTGTTAGGAGAAGACAGATACTTGTCCTCGTTGATGTTGAAAACTTTCCCATCCAGAAAACAGGTTTTTGTTCCAAAAGCTGCATGCAAAACTTTGGTACCGGACACATTCAGTGTTTTATTATCCCAAAGACGTCGGTGGATCAATTCCACAATACACAATTTAATGGAGTTAGTGTTTGTCAACGATTTATGTGGAACTTTTTGTCTTTCCATGCAGTGCGTGATATTTATTGAATTGATGGGTTCCATTATTTTGCCCTTGGCAATTACTTTTACAATTTACATTATCATATATTCGATTGTCAGTCAGCCTACTCCTGTTTTGACACTTATTTTGTTGGCAATTATTTTGGGTTTACCAGGTGTTTTGATTGTTATCACTGCATCAAGAACTTCGTATTTGGTTTGGATGATGATTTATATCTTAGCTTTGCCAATTTGGAATTTTGTGTTGCCGACATACGCTTTTTGGAAATTTGACGATTTTTCATGGGGTGAAACGAGATTGGTTGATGGTGAAAATGAAGTTGTTGATACAGCTGACGATGGTGGTGATCCTGAGGTAAGTGGAGTTGCCTCCGGGAGCGCACCTGTGGAGCAAACTGAAGTGGTTAAAAAGAAGAAAACGTCATCACATGATGAAATCGAGGGAGAATTTGATTACTCTGGTATTGTTATGCGAACTTGGTGGGATTTTGCCAAGAGAGATATGCCAAGCAAGGGCTTCAATGCATGACTCAGAGGTTTTTTGCAGAATATATACTTGAAACATACATAGATATGCACTAAAGAGAAGTAGTAATAACTTGAAGAAATTTTTTTTTTTCCAACTCGCCTTTAGGGATTGAACAGCGATCAAAGATCATAGACAGTAAATTCACATGGCAAGTCTTCCAAGATCTTTTCTGTGTTTTCCCATGGAACCCCAAAGATCCCACTATTAATCTTTGGCATTTCCAGTTCGAAGTGTTTTAAATCTTGAATCTCATTGAATTGTGAAAAATACTGCTCGTTCATTAATTCCAATAGCAGTTTCAAACCAATTTCTTCTTCTTCTTCTCTGGTCTTGAAAACATCTGTATTGATCGATGCCTGTTTGCTCGGAGAATTTGGTGGGGCACAGTATTTTTTCCCCTGCTGGATGTATTTCAACATTTTCTGCAAACTCAATTGAGTGTTTTCTAGGATTGAACTTGCAGAATCGTGACTTCCTCCGCCTCCCAAACTAGTAAATAAGCAACAAATCAATGTTTTGGAATCTTTGAAACTTGGCAATATCACAAAATTTCCCAACAGTTTTCTTGGGTCATCATTGCTGAAGTAGTCGCATATTTTGGTGTATTCAAGTTCTGCTTTTGGGTACTTCTGGCCTAATTGGTAGGCCACACCGCCTCCCCATGTTCCTAGACAGTTGCAAGAATGGATGATGATTCTCTTGTTTGTGATTGCTGGACTAAGAATGTTTCCTTTGACGTAGTTTATATTGCTCATGATAATAATTCTTGGTTTCTGTTTTTGTTGTGGAATGGTGGTTTGAGTAGTTCAGCTTAAAAGACAGTTGAAGAAGAGTCTTTTGATCAAGTATTTGCAAGCTTATTTTTGAAAGGAAACTTTTCAGGTTCGAGTTTTAAAAAACCTAATTTATCCCCTTTTTCGTGTATCCTGATAAGATAGTACTGAGTAAAATGACTCAAAAGTCACGTTTTTTGCGGTCTTTTTTTTTTCTCTCTCTCTCTCTCTCTCTCGAGCGTCGTTATCCGACGGATATTTCTTCAAGAACTCCATTAGAGTCATTTTGTAATTCATTAATGTACACTGGTAAATATATATATATATATATGAATGAAAAAGCAGCAGATCTCACGGAGTCTCATCAAAAACTAGATTTAATCACCCCGATCATTGCGCTCGTTTGAATCTTGTCGTTCCCACCTTTACTCATTGCATATTCTATTTCACTCAATTTGATCAAGATATTGGATCTCGTGGTTTCACTCAATTCATGATCATCTAGGATCTCTACAATCCCGTTTATCAAATCTAACAAAGCTAAACCACACTCTCTTTTCAATTTTTCAATGGTATAAAAACTGGTGATCCGGTCATCATTCAATATACTGTTCAAACAATATTCCAAATCAGAAGGTTTTGGTGCACCAACACAATCGTAGATCATGTCTTGTGTAATTTCCCGTGTCGAAGAGGGGACTTGCTCCCTATCAGACTTTCCTTCATTGAAAGCCACCATTGAACTGCATGCTTGCAAAACGTTCAATGCCTTTCTCATATCCCCGTTTGATATTTTCAAAATAGCAGTTTTCGCATCATCAGTTAATGACAAATGTTCTTTAATCAAAACAGTTTCTAATCTCGAAGCAATAGCATTTGGAGGCAAGGGTTGGAATCTGAATCTTGTGCATCTACTCAAAAGAGCTGGTGTTAATTTATGTGCATAGTTAGCCAATATACAAAATCTCGTATTTTTAGTGTATTTCTCAATAACCCTTCTCAATGCATTTTGTGCAGCACTCGTCATTGCGTCTGCTTCATCTAAAATAATCAATTTGAACTGTTGTTGCTTACTGAATATCTGTCTTGTCGAGGCAAAATCTTTGATTTGGTTTCTCACCACATCAATCCCTCTATCATCACTTGCATTCAATTCCAAAATCATATTTTTATAATATTTGGGCCCATAAATCTCTTTGGCTAGTGCAATCACTGTAGAAGTTTTACCTGTCCCTGGAGGCCCATAAAACAACATGTGTGGCAAACGACCTTCTTGCATAAATCTCCGCACAGTGGTAACAACATTAGATTGTCCATAAACCTGATCTAAATTTTCTGGTCTGTATTTTTCAATCCATGGTAGATTTTCACTTCCCTTTTTCACAACAGACATATTGCTTTCTGAGCACAACTTGTGTTTGCTTGGAAATTGCTTTGATACTCTATCAGTTGAGAAGCTGATAGCAGTCTCAATTACATAAGCTTGTGGAAAACCTCATTACTTTGCATTATATCATCACCAAGTCAATCAATTCAAGTTTGACAAGGAGTGCAAAAAAAAAAAAAAAACACACAATCGTGGAAAAACGCGTTAAATTTGAAAAATTGGTGTCGTACGTAGAAACTCCGTATGGTTGTAGCCTAAAATATTGCTTTCAACTAATACTGTCTGAGTGGCCGAGTGGTTAAGGCGATGCCCTGCTATTAATATCTTTCAAATAGCCAGGCATTGGGTTTTACCTTCGCAGGTTCGAATCCTGTCTCCGACGTTTATTAGTTTTTTTAATTTTTTTTTCTTTTTTCAGTTTTTTGCCTTTGCCTTTTGTTCTTTTGCCCCCACCTACCCTTTCCCGGCGGCAGTCAGGAACATATGCGCAGGGTGATTTATTTTGATTACGCACGCAACGGCTCCAACGCGGATCTTAAAAGTTAAAATATGGTTTTTTTTTTTGTTTTTTTGTTGTTTTCGCTTATTAATTTGTCAAACAATGCAGTTTTTGTATGAGTGCTGTACTTTGTGAAGAAATTTTTTTTTTTCATTACTTGTTATTCCTAGCAGATATACCGCTCGTTTGGTGCCGAGATCATTTTATGAAACATTTTCTTTTTTCTTAAGGATTTGTGTTTTGTCTAAAATGCCCTTGTTTTCTCACGTTTGTTTCGAAAGAGTTGGTTTCTTCGAATTGATTTAATTTGTAAGATGACCGGATCGCGGAATCATTATTGTCCCTTGAACAATGTTTGGGGAGATTGTTGAGAATGCAGAATTGTTTGTTGAATCCTTTCTCCCCTTCCCCCCCCCACGTTTACAAGGTCGGGTTCAATGCAAATCGTTGATGCAAGTGATGATTTCACACTTTAGAGCCATATAGGAGGAGTACATTTTTCAGAAGTTGCAATTGTTTTGCTTACGTAAGCCAAACGAACATGAAAATGGTATAAAAGCAAAAATATTTCAAGCTGCTGAAAAGTGACTTGTGATCTCCAGTTCAAGTTTTGCAAATTCCAAAAGAAAACACCAACAAAAAACAAACAAGAACAAACTCCAATACAAAACAAATAAAACATTATGTCCTCCACTACTGTCAACTATCCAACCGAATTCAAAGGTTTTGCCGTTGCCGACCCAGAAAAATGGGACAAACCAGAATTGATCTCTTATGAGCCTAAAAATTTTACTGATGAAGACGTTGACATCGAAATTGAATGTAACGGTGTTTGTGGGAGTGATTTGCACATGCTGAAAAACGACTGGTCTCCAGATCGGAAAACCATGGTGTGCCATGCTTCCAAATACGGTCCAAAAGCACAAGTTGTTGGACATGAAATTGTTGGGAAAGTTGTGAAGAAAGGTGACAAAGTTAAAGATTTACAAATTGGACAAAGAGTCGGGGTTGGTGCAACTTGTTATGCCTGTGGCGAGTGTAGAAATTGTAAAAAAGGGTACGAAAACCATTGTGTGAATATCATTGGAACTTACGGATCTTTGTACCCAGACGGGTATGCTTCTCAAGGTGGGTACGCTAGTCACATCAGATGTTCTTCTTCTATGGTTTTCCCTATTCCAGAGGGTGTTGAATCCGAATATGTTGGTCCATTGCTATGTGGTGGGTTGACCGTTTTCTCTCCTATCAGAAGACACATCACTCCTGTCTTGGAAAAAGGGCTGGTTCCGGAAGTTGGTGTTGTTGGTATTGGTGGTCTAGGTCACATGGCTGTCATTATTGCCAAAGCATTGGGAGCCAATGTCACTGCGATCTCCAGATCATACGCCAAGAAAGAAGACGCTTTCAAGATGGGGGCCACTGATTTCATTGCTACCGGTGACGAGAAAACCGAGTGGGCTAAATATGCCCAAAAATTTGATTTGATTATCAATTGTGCCACCACCAATGCCAACACCGATGTCAACAGATTGGCCTCAATGTTGAGTGTTGGAAGTGCTATTGTTTCTGTTGGTGTTGGTGAATTATCTGAAACATTCACTATTGCCCCATTTGCATTTGTTATGGGTGGATGTGGGTTCTTTGGGTCCGCTATTGGTTCAAGACAAGATGCAATGGATTTGCTGAAATTGGCTTCTGAAAAAGATATTAAACCATGGGTTGAAACAGTTCCAATTAGCGAGGAAAATGTTAACAAGGTGCTGACAAGAATGGACAAAGGTGATGTGAAATATAGATTCACTTTGAACAAATACCATGAATTTTTCAACAAAGCAAAATAATATGCATGAATTAGTTTTAGTGTGAATTTTAAGTAGGGGATAGAATTATGTAAGATGGGTTTATAATTCTTTTTTTGATAATTTAACGCAAGTTTGATCTTGGAAGAGAACGTGTTGATGTAATATCACAAACACGAATGCATTAATAGCTTTTATCTCTTCAACAACTAAACGAAGCTAAATCTTTGTTTTAGAAAACTGGAAAGTAGAAACCTTTCAAAAGAATTTCTAGTTCTTTTGGGCTGAGACTTAAAGGGCCACTAGTCAAAACTTTTTCTGAGAAGTAACTGAGACATCAAGAATAATAATTTTTCTCAACAATCAGTTTTGTATAATTGTGTTTATGCAAACTGCTGCCTGTAACCACTTTTTTCATAAAGACAAACTAGCACAAACTTGACCTTGAAGCAAGTTCTATTTTTTTGATTTTTCCTACCATCTTAAAACTACTTACGATAATTTTTTTTTTTTTTTAACCGTCACACCAATGAATAAAACTCTCAAACTTTCCCCACAATAGATCAAGCAAAGAAATTCGATCACTAATTTTGACGGTAGTATTAACATCTCAGCAGAAAACAAATAGTAACTAGTGTAAAGTTCGTTTACAAATTTCCAAAAAAATGGCTTGAAAGTGGTGTTACTTGATCCAGTAAACTTGCAGACTTATTCAAAAAGGAAAAATAATTGTCTGATAAACAATTTCTTCCAAAATTTCCTTTTATTGCAGGAGCTGAAAAAAATTAGCAAAATTAAACTTTTGGTATCATATGTTAGAAGGGCTGCGCCTCTTTATAGCAAAAAACATGCTTTATTTTTTGTTTGACAAAAAAGTTGCTATTCAAAACTCATTGGTAGGGTCCCACAACTGGCACTATTGCCAGAGCTTTGAAAGTTAAACTTGATGCCATTCAGCAAAAATAGTTTTTTTATAAAGTTTTATTTTTGAAGTAATAATGAATATAGTTTAATTAAATAAATAAAAGGGCTTGAAAGTCAGCTGCTCCCTCGAACATGCCATAACAAGCAGCAACAAACTAGATACTCCATATTGCCAAATAGTTTCGTTGTTTTGAGCAATTTTGACTCAATTCCGCACGATTGGACACAGTTTGACTACGTTTTGTAGATTCATCGTCTATGCAATATACTCTGGCTTTGTGAGGTGATCGTGTTTCGCAAGCATTAAGTTGCGCTAAAGTGGATCAGCTAAGAAGTATCAGCCTACTAATTCCTTTGTAAAAGCCCTGATTTTGACGGAAAAAACGGACACTTAATTGTTACTTAAATCAATTTGGCATAGGCTCTTAGCTAGGTGTTTCCCATTAACTTCTTTTTTTGTAAATGACTTTACGGTTCCGCTTTCCATATATTATTAATACTTTGTATCAAAGAAACGAGTGTACGCATCAAAGCCAGTGCCCGTTGATCTTCATGCATGCATTCTGAGGCACTCCAGTCGTGAAGCATGTATATAATCTGTAAACAATAGGCAGAAAAAAACACTAAGCCCTTGCCGGCCGCTAACGATATTCATATTTGTGCAGCAATTTACGCAAATCTCCGATCTTGCGCCCGAAAAAGAAATGTATTGCAACGTTTCCGCGGCCGTAAGTGCCATTGAAGGAACTCGACTCCTATCATTCGCTAAGCATTCAGCGACTATTGAAGAATATTTGGCAAAATCAGTGGCAAAATACTCGAGATGGCAAACAAATCAATACCCCATCAATTGGAAATGGAATTGTATATAAAGCCAAGGAATATGACATATTGAGACAGATATTAAACACTCTGATTACTATAATGGAAAGAGAACTTAAAACCCACCAAAAAAAAACCAATAATATAAACACAATCAAGAATGTCTTCCACTACCGTCAACTATCCTACTGAATTCAAAGGTTTTGCCGTTGCCGACCCAGAAAAATGGGACAAACCAGAATTGATTTCTTTTGAACCAAAAAAATTTACAGATGAAGACGTTGACATCAAAATCGAATGTAACGGTATTTGTGGGAGTGATTTGCACACTCTGAAGAACGAATGGTCTCCAGACCGGAAAACCATGGTGTACCATGCTTCCAAATACGGTCCAAAAGCACAAGTTGTTGGACATGAAATTGTTGGGAAAGTTGTGAAGAAAGGTGCTAACGTTACCGGGCTTGAATTGGGTCAAAGAGTTGGTGTGGGTGCATCTTGTTATTCTTGTGGAAAATGCAGAAACTGTGAGAAAGGATTCGAAAACCACTGTATTAATGCTGTTCACACCTACAACTCTATGTATCCTGACGGATATGTTTCTCAAGGTGGGTACGCCAGTCACATCAGATGTTCTTCTTCTATGGTCTTCCCTATCCCAGACGGTGTGAAATCTGAATATGTTGCACCATTGTTATGTGGTGGGTTGACCGTTTTCTCTCCTATCAGAAGACACATCACTCCTGTTTTGGAAAAAGGGCTGGTTCCGGAAGTTGGTGTTGTTGGTATTGGTGGTCTAGGTCACATGGCTGTCATTATTGCCAAAGCATTGGGAGCCAATGTCACTGCGATCTCCAGATCATACGCCAAGAAAGAAGACGCTTTCAAGATGGGGGCCACTGATTTCATTGCTACCGGTGACGAAAAAACCGAGTGGGCTAAATATGCTCAAAAGTTCGATTTGATTATCAATTGTGCCACCACCAATGCCAACACCGATGTCAACAGATTGGCCTCAATGTTGAGTGTTGGAAGTTCAATTGTTTCTGTTGGTGTTGGTGAATTATCTGAAACATTCACTATTGCCCCATTTGCATTTGTTATGGGTGGATGTGGGTTTTTTGGTTCTGCAATTGGGTCAAACCAAGATGCAATGGATTTGTTGAAATTGGCTTCTGAAAAAGATATCAACCCATGGGTGGAAACTATTCCAATCAGTGAAGAAAACATCCACACCGCATTAACAAGAATGGACAAAGGGGATTGCAAATATAGATTCACTTTGAACAAATACGATGAATTTTTTAACACTAAGAAATAGAATGTTTAAGTTAGTTTAAGTAAGTTTTCAAGTAAAAGACGTAAAATATGTAAGGTGTGTTTAAAAATTATTTTTTTTAATGATTTGCCGTAAGTCTCGTTCTCTGATTTTTGGCAAAAAACATGTTCATGCACCTTTGAAAAAGTGAGTAACCGTGAAAGTCTTCAGTTCTAACTGCACTATGGCCTCCCGTTTCAGATGTGATGTTTGAAACGTGACTAGTCAAATTAACTCCCAAGTTGTCCTAGTTGTCGTTTGCCAGAATAATACGTGATGAAATGTCCCATGCTGGTCTTATTCTGATTCCAGTAATAGATATTTCTCTTTGATTAAACCCTGTTTTCACCATTTTTCTTTTATATAGATAGTACATAAACGATTGTTGATAAATGTAGAGATGAGATAAGCGGAGAAGCTAAGATAACCATAAATTTGGGACACAACAATCCTGACAGTAACCTGTTACGGCGCTGTGCTAATGCGGAACTTTGTTTTTCTTTATGTGCAATTAGGGAATTACGCTGTCTTCCAAGACTGGTCCTTGTTTTTGTGGAAAAAGTTGGTGACACCTATCATTTAGGCGCGTTATTCCGCCGGTATTTTCAAAGTGCTAGAACGGTATACAAGGCAGTTAAAATTTTCATCGAGTTTGTTTCATCAATTGCACTGCGAGGAAATCAAGTTGATAAAAACATTCATAGGCAAACTATTATTAAAGTTAGTTTAACATAGTTATTATATTGGTAAATGGCGGCTTAAAAATGATTTGCTTATTGGACACTTGCTGCTCAGCTAACAAGGCAAGTCTTTTATTAGAGTTAGCTACTAGAATAGTTATCTTGGTTAACATTCTAGAACAAGTATTTATACTTTTATACTTATATGGGTCCTTAAATGATTCTTTTGATAATATTTAATTATAGCCAAGAAAATAAGAAGAAGAATAAGAAGAAGAGGTTAGCCAGAGTTTAAGATGAAAGCAATACCATAGAAACTAAAGTACCTATTGGTTGGGTTTCAACACTAATTACCACTTACTACAACACACGAGGTAATGACTGCCAACAAAATCTGTAACACATTGGATAAATTAGGGTTAAGTTTTTGAGCATTTTTTGTTTGAAGAAAAACTTTACGGTTGCTATGACTTTGCTTAAGTGTATCAACGTACAGAGATTAGCCCAGTCAGGAGTTGTTGCAATATCACCAAATAAGTTTTTCGTGTTCAAAAGTTCAACTTTTTTATTAAGAAACTGCGTTGTGCAAATGTACCTATGCGACCTACTTTCTATGATCTGTTTCCTTCAAAGGACAGAAAGGAAAAATTAGCATAAATTTAAATATAAGACAAAAATTATTTTTTTTTCGATTTTTCCCATTCTGTTTGAATTATTCAACTTAAAGATAATATATTTTTGCAAAGCTTCAAGCTGATGAATCAAACCTTTAAGCTTTTATCCGGTCTGCTTGGAAAATGATATTACTAGTTTTGACGGCAACATTTGAGATTCAGCATAAAGCAAGTATTCACTTGTGTAAAGCTCATTTACAAAACTCGAAAAAAATAGGCCTAAAAGCAGTCTCACTCGATTTGGCCATAATTTTAGAATTGCATATTAATTTCTTTCTTTAACAAAAGAACTGCCATTTGAAATAAACTGGTCAACTTTTGCAACAGCCAGTATTGCCAAAGCTTTGATAGCTATCCCCGAAGGCATTCAGCAAAATTAATCTTTTCCAAGAGTTTTATTCTTAACCATCTGATGACTGACTCAATCAATCAAGCAAAACAGCTCAAAGGTCAGCTGATTCTTTCAACACGTAATAGCATACGTAAAAAAGCAAACTATTCCATATTGTCGAATATTTTGGTTGTTTTGAGCAGTTCTCTTTTGTTTAGCATAGCTAGGCTCAGTTAAATCAAGTTTTGTGGCTTGAAATATACATATGAACGTAATTGCCTTTGTGAAACAACCTTGTTTTTCCTTTCTCAAGTTGCTTTGAACTTGATTACCTAAGAAGTATTGAATCTGTAATTTTTGTGAGAGATTTCTAATTCAATAGGGAAAAAAGGACGCTAAAAAATCTCGTATATATAGCAAGCTAGGTTTTTTGCAGCAACTAATTAACCTGCAAATGAGCTCATGGTTCCTCTTTCTGTTTATAGCCGTTGAAAATAGCTGAAAGTGAATGTGAGCTTGCGCGGGGTATTTTCATTGTGTTCTCTTAGGCAATCAAATCACGGAGCATATAGAAAATCTGTGAAAAAATAGCCAGATCCTAATAGCCGCATTCGGCCGCCAAAAGGTATTCTTGTGCAGCAATTTACGCAAATCTCCGATCTTGCGCCCGAAAAAGAAATCTATTGCAACGTTTCCGCGGCCGTAAGTGCCATTGAAGGAACTCGACTCCTATCTTTCGCTAAGCATTCAGCGACTATTGAAGAATATTTGGCAAAATCAGTGGCAAAATACTCGAGATGGCAAACAAATCAATACCCCATCAATTGGAAATGGAATTGTATATAAAGCCAAGGAATAT
Organism: Hanseniaspora vineae; assembly: GCA_000585475.3. NCBI lineage: Eukaryota > Fungi > Ascomycota > Saccharomycetes > Saccharomycodales > Saccharomycodaceae > Hanseniaspora > Hanseniaspora vineae. The sequence goes on from JFAV03000006.1 coordinate 130,282, forward strand.
GACATATTGAGACAGATATTAAACACTCTGATTACTATAATGGAAAGAGAACTTAAAACCCACCAAAAAAAAACCAATAATATAAACACAATCAAGAATGTCTTCCACTACCGTCAACTATCCTACTGAATTCAAAGGTTTTGCCGTTGCCGACCCAGAAAAATGGGACAAACCAGAATTGATCTCTTTTGAACCAAAGCACTTCGCCGATGAAGACGTTGATATTGAGATTGAATGTAATAGTATTTGTGGAACCGATTTACACGTTTTAAAAAACGTGTTTTCTGTAGACCGGAAAACCATGGCCTGTCACTCTTCCGCATATGGACCCAAAGCACAAGTTGTTGGTCATGAAATCGTTGGGAAAATTGTGAAGAAAGGTGCTAACGTTACTGGGCTTGAATTGGGTCAAAAGGTTGGGGTGGGTCCAATTTGTTATTCTTGTGGGAAATGCAGAAACTGTAAAAAGGGATTCGAAAACCATTGTCTTCATTTTATTCTTACCTATAGAAGTAGATATCCTGATGGATACGTTTCTCAAGGTGGGTACGCCAGTCACATCAGATGTTCTTCCTCCAGGGTCTTCCCTATCCCAGATGGTGTGAAATCTGAATATGTTGCACCATTGCTATGTGGTGGGTTGACCGTTTTCTCTCCTATCAGAAGACACATCACTCCTGTTTTGGAAAAAGGGCTGGTTCCAGAAGTTGGTGTTGTTGGTATTGGTGGTCTAGGTCACATGGCTGTCATTATTGCCAAAGCATTGGGAGCCAATGTCACTGCGATCTCCAGATCATACGCCAAGAAAGAAGACGCTTTCAAGATGGGGGCCACTGATTTCATTGCTACCGGTGACGAGAAAACCGAGTGGGCTAAATATGCCCAAAAGTTCGATTTGATTATCAGTTGCGCTTCCACCAATGCCAACACCGACATTAACAAACTTGCTTCTTTGTTGAGTGTTGGAAGTGCTATTGTTTGTGTTGGTGTTGGTTCCATTTCTGAGAAATTTTCCATTGCTCCAATTGCATTTGTTATGGGTGGTTGTGGGTTTTTCGGTTCTGCAATTGGGTCAAACCAAGATGCAATGGATTTGTTGAAATTGGCTTCTGAAAAAGATATCAACCCATGGGTGGAAACTATTCCAATCAGTGAAGAAAACATCCACACCGCATTAACAAGAATGGACAAAGGGGATGTCAGATATAGATTCACTTTGAACAAATACGATGAATTTTTTAAAATTAAGAAATAAATTGAACAATAGGGAAACATAATATCTATGAATTTTTTTTTTTTTTTCGTGAACTTGAGATATAACAGCACACACTACGTAAAACATTTAAAAGGTACATAACTCTAAAAGTTTTTTAAAAGCTACTTGCGTTTTCTATTCTTGACTTGTCCTTGGGGGAAAAGCCTCAAACGAGCTGTACTGGAGGTAATAAAGTTATCATTATGATTTCCATTCAAAAGTCGAATGAATCAGGATGGGGTTTGGGCATAACTAGAAGTCTTCAAAAAATTGAAAGCCATTGATCGAAATATCAGCTTAAAGGCTTGATTGTTGCTTGTTAAAGAATTGTCACAATTCAGCTTGTTTTGATTGGCAAAAAAGAGTAATCAAGTAGAGTATAATAACAAGTGGCTTTAAATAAGATGGCGAGTCAGGTCAACAAAAACAAAAACACATACAAGAATTCAGGCAATTTGGCCGAGTGGTTAAGGCGTAAGATTAGAAATCTTTTGGGCTCTGCCCGCGCAGGTTCGAATCCTGCAGTTGTCGGCATTTCTTTTTTTTGGTTTTTTTTTTTTTTTTTTGATATGTTTGAATAATTGAAAATAGAACTAAGGGTTGAATCGGTTGACGATAAAATATATTTGAGCAATTGGATGACTTAAAGAGAATTAGCACAACAAGATTAGTAGGGTTGGTAGTCAAGTATGCAAATTTGTGTATATAAAACGGCTAGGTGCAAGAGCAAAAGTTTATGCAAGCATGAAGGTCACACTTTCAGCTTTTTAGTGGGTGGTTCATTGTCTTCTTGTTGGTTTTCTTTTTCTTTCTCGTCTTGACTCTCTTCAGTGTTTTCAGCTTTGTCGCTCTCCAATTTTTCTTCTTTCCTGGCTGCACTATATGTATCTTGTTCAGTTTGCAATTCTTTTTGAACATCAATATTAGAGCCTTCATCCAAAACTTTTTTCAAAACGGCAGACCAAACTTTTTCAGGTTTGTTTTGAAAGTCCTCAATTTTGAAAACATTGCCTTTGGCCAAATCCCAGTTTTGCTGGCTCAATCTTTTCAAACTGACCATGTAAGCTGAGGACCCCAAAGCTTTACCCATATCATCGATCAACGATCTGATATAAGTGCCGCTAGAAACTTTAGCAATAAAGTGGAATAATGGCGCTTTATATTCTGGACTTTTCATGTTGACCAGTTCTTCATCAGAAGGGTCGGAGATGAAATTTTTTTGCAAAGTTCCCTCTTTGATAGGCTCACCTACAGGTAGTCCATTAGCAGTGCAATACTCATCAGCGTAGTACAGCTGGGTTGTTGTTGGGTTGTTGCTTAGCTTACTCAAATCTTTTACTGTCTCATCCGTAATTTGCAAAAAAGTGTACTTGTGATCGGTAGTTAAGAAATCATCTTTGACAAACTCCAAATCGTACAATTGCACTTGTCTTGGTTCAATCGGTTTTGGCAAAGGTAAGCCCTGTCTTGCGTATTCGTGTAAAGGTTTCCCATTCATTTTCAAAGCAGCAAAAATAGGCGGAGTTTGTTTTAAATGCCCTTTGAATTTTTGAACAAGATCATTTTCTAATTTTGTTTTCGCGTCCTGGCTCAGATTTTGCAGATGTTCTGTTTTATTGACACTAATTATTTCTCCATTAGGCTCACAGTCCCCGCTTGTTGTAGAGAGCCCCAAAAGAGCTTCTGCTTCGTAGCACTTAACTGTGCCTTGTAAATAGTTTGCCAGCTCTTTGGTCCCATGTCCAATACCCACAACAAGAACTCCCGAGGCCAATGGATCCAAAGTACCCCCATGACCCATTTTCACTTTTGACACTCTGTTCAAAATTCTGTTAGGCGGATGTTTCCCCTTGTTTTCACGTTTATACTGTTCGATTCTCACATTTCTGGCTGCTTGAATTTCTTTTTGGAAAATTTCAGAGCTGGTCAACACGCGCTGCAGTTTGGAAAGAAACTGGGAAGAAGTGATTCCACTAGGCTTTTCAATTGCAAAAATACCGTTCATTGGGCTGGAATAAAGTTGGTTGTGGTGTATTGCTTGTTTATTTCTATCGAGCTCTTTTTTCCAGGCGTGTTTGATAGTTTCATCAAACGCAGATTAGGTAAAATTTCGGCAAAAAAAATAGATGTGCCGGTTTTGATGCAGATTGAAAAAATCTCTGAGAGAATCATCTCTAAATTGAAGGGCAATTGAAATTGAGAGTTAAAATAAGAAAAAAGAAAATATCAACAAGAGCCATTCAATACGTTTATGTTCAACTTCTTGAAAGCTTAAATCCTACATAAAAACCTAATATTACTCTGCAGGCACATCTCATGGGGCATTGATTTCAAAATCCAATGACAAAAACCCGTTTTCCGTGGGCGATATTAAAGTGATACCATTATCAACAAACGTTTTGTTTTCACTGTTCAACTTTGCAACAAAGGCATCAATACTTTTGTACGGATGATAATTAAACTGAGTCAAAAGTAGCGTCCATATGCCAAAAGTCACGCAATCAATAAAAGTCATGATGAAATTCAAAAAACCATGACCCTGAGTTGCAGCCACGGAAAGAGCGTTGATGCGCTGAATAATGGTTTTAAAATCTTCTGGACTCATATAAAGGCTCAGCGGACTTGTGGAACTGTCGTTGTACCATTGGCCGTTGTAAACACCGCGTTTGACGAATTTGAAATCTGTTGTTACAGCAGATGGCTCCGTTCCTGGTATAAACGTGCTGAACACAATGGGGTAATCGGAGACTCTTGGAATTCGCACTATTCTCTTGTTTTCGGTTTTGTAGCTTGGAAAGTGATTTATGCATAAGACATGTGAATAGGTACTTCCTGTTCCATCCTGCTGGTCGGAAACGTGTTTATAGGGAACACCCCCGATTTCGTCACTGTACTCGTCTACCGTGTATTCGTGGTAATTGAAAAGTACCGCTAAAGTCACATCATTATCTTTTCTCTCTGATGATGATGATGTTGTGTTTTTCACAGAAGTTTGTGACTGTGTTTGAGATTCAGTCACCAGGTCATCGGTTTCGTGAGTTTCTTGCTTTTGTGGAGCATGATGAAGCTCAAAGGCTTCGTGAGAAGAGTCGTCACTGGAGCTCATTTTCAATGGGCATCTTGGTTTAGTTGACATTTTTTCATATAGTGTTTCAAGGATTCACTTTGAGAGGCGTGAAATAATAAGTTCCAGTTTTTTTTTTACACGCGCTTTTTTTTTCCTTGAGTCTCAACTTTTAGCCATGGCCCGAGCAAAAACAAGTTAACTGTTCTCGGGTACACTTTAAATGATTACAAGATCAAGGTTGAAACAAAGAAACTAAAATACCCAACACTTATTCAAGGCATTTCACCATGGCCACTCAACTTACTGAAAAAGAATTTGTTTCCAATTTTTTGACCCTTGCTACAATCCATCCATTCAAATACTCCAAAGACTATTTCAAGCCATACGAAGATGTAGAACAACTAGGAGTTGCTTTGCCTGCATTACCATGCAAGAAATACAAGTATCAACCACGTTCTTCTGCCAGTAGTGCGCTTTTGGGGTCTGCAGGTGGTTCTACCGAGAGTGTTGAATTATCGTTGAAAAGTGTCAGACCACCAAAATTCAGTATTTCCAAAGAATTCCGCAAGAATCAATCGATTCACGCTGTCAAGGAATTTTTGGTTAGTGAAGTGGAAGAGCTTGTTGAGACCCAACAGTTGAAAGTGTTGCTGAAGGGTAAAGTTTTGCACGACAGTTACATTTTGAGTGATTTGAGCGCTGATTCTGCTGCATTGACAGTGATGGTTTCCAAACCATCTACCCCTGCTGCAACAAAGACCCCAGTCTCAACTCCTTCTCCTGTGGCGTCTCCTGCTGCTGCAACTTTTAAAGCTGTTGAAATGCCATGGACTGAAATTGAAGAATTATTGAAAATAAGGTTTGGCCAAGATGCAGCCACTTATGTTGCTCGTTTGCAAAAAGGTTGGGAGTTGACTAAATGATTTAGAGTGTGTAAAAAATTCCTATTTGTTTTGTCTATCTATTGTGTCTATCTATATATGCATACTCAATTATATAAGTTGAAAAATATCTCAACGCTAGTCAAAGCTATCAACTTTTCTAGTCATCTTCATGACTCTTTGTCTGAGTGTTGTTCCGTTTGAGAATCCAAACCCGTAGAAATCGTCTTGCATGATTGCATTCAGTTCTGTCGGTTCGGTGTTTAGATGTGCCTCTTTAGGATCTGCTTGTTGTTGTTGTTGTTGTTGTTGTTGTAATTTCTTGTACTTGGCTCTTTGAGCAACAACATATTTTCTGCACCTCACAATTTCTTCTTGATTCAATGCATTTAGATGGTATTTCCTTTTGAAAACAATTTTCTCAAAAATATCATTTGGGTTTAGCAAAGTCTTGGGGAAAGTTTGAAATTGTTGGAATAATTCAATATACAGATCATCTTTGCTTGCATTGGTGTTGTTTGCACTAGATTTGCGCGCCATGGTGCTGTTGCTATGACTCAAAATTTTTAGCTTGCTTTTGCTGAATTTACGAATTAGCAGCGAGTTTCTCAAGGGATGATGCGCGTCTGTGATGTTCTTCGATATGATTGTGCTTGCAGAGTTCAGATTGCTTGAGCTCAAAGAGGCCCTTTTGTTTTTGGATGTACTGTTTGAACGACTGTCTTTTTTATTCTGTGTGCTACTCAACTGTTGTTGCTGACTGCCATTTTCCGAGTCTATACTGTGGAAACTACTGTTACTCCCATTTTTCTTACTACTTGACAAACTACCTTTGGAGAAGTCATCACTATTGCAAGGATTCAATTCACTCAATTTCATAATTGCCATTGATGTTTTGAACAAAAAATGAGAACCTTCAAAAAAAACACAATCCCAAATTCTCAACGTCGTTTCAATAGGTACTATTCCAATAAAACAACTCATGAACCAACCAGCAGTGCACAAAGTTATTGGAGGAAGCTTAAATAGAAACTCGTTTTTCTTATTGAGAGTCGATGATCCATTATTGCTAAAGGGAGCAGGAGAAGAGAAGGATGATGATGATGATGATGATGATGATGAAAATGAAAATGAAGAGGTATTTACCGAGGATTGATCTTGTTGTGATGTGTTGTTGATTTTGCACCAAAACTCGGGCAAATACTCTTTAATGCAAAGCATCAAGACCCCCTGGTCCACATTGACACCTTCCAAGTTTCTATTGTGCACATTGGGCAATATTTCATTTGTAATGATAACCATCATCCAGAAAGTTTTCTCTTCATCCAAGAATAACAAAAGCAAACCCGCCAAAAAATTCATTGATTGGCAATAGCCTATTTTTTGATCATACAATGCAAATGCATACAACACTTTCCTGAGAGAAATAATCATTGTAGGTTCTTGATCGGTATCTTTCATGAAATGGATATTTTCTGGGAAAGTTCTGTTCAAATCTCTTTCGATGATTTGTACGTCTGTGAAAAAATCGTCATTTTTGAGCAGTGAGGAGGTGTTTTCTTTTAAATATTCCTGTGGCAAGACACAATCACTATTTGAATCAAAAAGTTTTCTTACCAATGACTCGTATAATCCTTTATTTTGCGATAATTTCTCATTCCCATTTGCGAAGAACCACCAGCTTTCTCCTCTCCATTCTGCAGGAATCCCCTTTCTAATATATCTTTTAAGTTTTTCCACTTTGCTGTTGGTGTCGCTATTACTAGTTGCAGTATTATTGTCGTTGTTTAAACCTCCTACTGGATAACTTTTGGGAATACGTGTTTTTTCATCAAATTTAATCCCATTTTTTTCTAAAAAATGTATCCATTTACTCTTTCTTCTTGCAGAATATTGTGAATACTCATTCCACCATATATCGTATTCTTGTTCACTTATAAACGCAGTTTTTTTTTTGAATCCATATCTGTCATAATGTTCTAATTCGTCATTACTCATTGGTATAAACGGTTTCCCATTTTTTCTAGTTGGAGTAATTGGTGAACGCGGGAGTGAATTTTTAGAGGCATTATTGTAAGGGTCATTTAAACTTTTTTCATTAACGTCTAGAGTATTGACGCTATTTTCCAGATCAACTAAAGAGTTCTTATTCGACTGGCCCTTTGTATTAAAAGACGAGGAATTTGTAATTTGAGTGTGTAGCCTGCGACTAAAATAATCTTCTTCTTCCACTTCTACTTCTTCTTCTTCTTCTTCTTCTTTTTCTGTCAATTGATCTTCATTAATCATTCCAATAGAATTACTACGACTTGTATAACCTTCTTTTGTATCATACAGAT